>CM031081.1:2895751-2981219 GCA_018257905.1 Gillenia trifoliata | reverse complement strand
GAGCATTCAATGCTTGCGAGCACTGTAGCCAGTCCCAACTTTTTAGAGTGCTAACATCAAAATGTTAGCTATCCTCTCCTATGGCAATAATGCTATTTGAGACAATTGTTGAAATAGTAGTGCCTAATTATAGTAATAATTCAATTTCAGAACACTGTTAAAATTAATATATAGTAGTGCTAGCTAGTTGCAAGCTCCTAAAAAAAAAAACAAATTTGTTATTTATTTTGTTAAACAAATTTGGTTTTTTATTTATTTTAACCTCTAATGAGCCATTTAGAATATAATAATGAAACAACCGCGTTTTAATTGACCGACTCTAATCCTTTTTCGTTTTGGTTTTGGTCAAGCGACCGACTCTAATCCTATTTATACCATATAAAACCCTAGCTAATTAGCAAAGCTACTACCATATAAAACTCATTAGCCACTACGTACTTCAACAAACTCGAGACCTACAAAAACCACCTGCAACCAGAAAAGGAAAAATGGCCGTTCTGCCGATGCCATTCTCCATTGTACCACACCACCATCGCCATAACCTTGTTTGTAAGGCCAGTTCGGTCATTACAACACATCAACCGCAAAGCCTATTCCAAAGAGTCAAGTTTCAAGAATCTACTCAACGCAAATTTGTTAGCGATTACCAAACTTTGTTTGGATTGGACGTTCACATTCTCCCGGTACCCGAGCGAAGTAAGAAAGAGTGTTTTGGAGGACAGGAGAAAGAAGTTGCTGCAATAATTCAGAGGCTGGAGGCATTTGCGGAGAGAGTCATAGAATTGGAGACGCAGAAGTTCAAGAATAAAACGACAGGGTCACACGAGGAAAGCACGATAGTGCAAGATTTGAGTAGAGAGATAGTTAGCAGGTTTTTGGAGAAACCCATCCAGTTCTTGAGGAGCAGTGACGGGGACTTGGAGGAAAAATTGAAGGAACTTCAATTTCTTGTGAAAATTCTTCAAGAGTCATGTTAGAAAGTATGAATTCATGGCTAGCTAGCCGCTTTCTTGGTCTAAGAACTATTCTTTTGTACATATATTTTTGCGATGTCACGAGAATTATTAACTGTTTGTAATGAAATCATGAACAATATTGTTAATGCAAATATTTTAACTTCTTCTCTTTTTTGGTAAAGTTTCAAAGAGTTACTAATATAAATGGCTTTCAGTTTCTCCATTTTTCCAATAAAACTGATGGTTGATTCGGAATGTTTAGATGACTAACCAACCCCGTAGCAGTGGGGCGAGTCCTAAGCAGCATCGAAGGAAGCATAGTAATTTTTATATGTAGGTCGAAACACTGTTTTTGTTACTATTATGCTCAAATTATAACACGTTTATTTAATTTTAATAATATACCATAGAAGTGTAACTTATATCAACCATCATGTTGTCCACCTTATTATAAGGTACAAACAAATTTTTCGAGAAAGTGACGACTGTCTTTTTTAGTAATAAAATTAATCTACACTAAATTAATTTGGAGACGGCTTTTTACTAATAAATCGATATTCAAAATCATTCCATTCCGGATTCCTTTAAATTAATCTAAATTAGCACTTAAAACAAATGAAAACCCTTTTCTAACCAACCTACTCATTCCTTTACTGCTTTTTTGGGGAATACATTTTTGGGCCAATTCCCCCTTCGTACTACCAAAAAATGAGATTCTTGCCGAATCCGAGTTTGCTGCTCCAACCATTACCAAACTAATACCTATTCCGTATTCCTTACTTTACAGGGCTACAGTGCTCGCAAACATTGAATGCTCACACCGATCTCACCCTCCTTCACCCCCTCTCTCCTCCCTCCTCCCTCTTTTTAACGGTGAGATCGGTGTGAGCATCCAATATTTGCGAGCACCGTAGCCTACTCCTACTTTACATTCCAACGTGCTTTTGCAGCTACTGACTATACACAAATTAATCTATAAATATAATCACAGTTGGCATAAGAAAAGACCACAGTATTTTGTTGGCAGAAATCACTCTCTTATTTAAGGTTACAACCCGAAATTTACAACATTTAGTTAGCAGCATAGAAGTCCCTTCTCTTATTTAAGGTTACAACCCCATATTTACATTGGTTGACCACGTTATAATATACATATTAGTACCACAAAACTGCATCCTCCTCCTAGGGGCTTCTCACAAAACCTCAAGTTTCATGCATAAGCCCGGCCATGCTCAGGCTGCTCATTTGGTCCTTCGAAAAACAACTCATCTTTCTGGTTGTTGAAAATTTTCTCCACTTCTCTCGCCGGCACGTTAAACGCCAGCTCCTGGGCTTGCCTATCGAACTGGCTCACCACATTGTTCTTCCCTACCAGTGGGAACCTGATGTTGTCTCGAGCGTTGACCTCGAAGCAGATGAGTTGGAGGTTGTTGTTCCTTGAGGCAATGGCTGTGACTGGATGGCCGGCCGGAGCAACAAAGACCGAGCCGCGCCGCAGGTCTCCGTTTATCTTTTGGTAAGTTGGGCTGCTCTTTTGTCTCTGCTGTGACCTTCCACTGCGCTGGCGTTGTCTACCACTTGAGTCAACATGTGGGCATGCCATCTCAAAGTAGCCTTCACCATCTAGCACAACTGAGATCTTTGTAGCCCTTGAGTTGAAAAATGGACCAGCCATAGCACCCTGTATCACAACAAACATAGAATTCATTGGTTACTCATTTAAGGTACGTAGGATTTGTGTTGAATTAGATTGGTAAAAACAATTGAAAAGAAAGATTATATTACGAATACTCTTTTGAATTCAAGAGTTTAGTGAAATCACTGTTTGCAACATATCTAAGAACTAGTAAAAAAAAAAAACTAAAAAACGAAGGAATTAACACCCGTCAGACTAATTAAAAACACAAAAGACGAATTTATGCTGACAAGTATCATATCTAGAAATAACTCATTAGAAAACAAAAGACGAGCTTACGCATGTGTAAGTAGGAATCCCTACATGTATACAAAATTAAGTCATTAGAGACGAGAAAGGATGAATTTATAAGCTTATATAAAAGAAGTTCAGTCAAATCACACTTATATACAAAAGTAAATCACTAAAAACATGAAAGGATGATTTATAAACTTATATAAAGAAGTAAGTCATAAAAAAAACGAAAGGATGAATTTATGCATGTCTAAGCCAGTATTTTTTTCTTATATTATTCTTACCCGGGTGATGTTAGCAAAGGAGACGAGGAGGTCAAACTCCTGAAGCTGCTTGAAGTCCTTGAAATCGGCTTCGAAGAGACGGCCAAACTTGTTTTCTTGAGAAGGATGCTTCTTAAAAAGGTTGAATGAATCTTTTGAAGATGATTCACCGCCGTGGAAAGGCAGTGGCCAAATGCCTTCGCTGCCACCGCGACTGTGCTGCTCGCTCATTCTCTGTACTTGTTCTTTGGAGGCCCTTATAATGCTGCCTCGCCTCTGTTGCCCAAACAGCCTATCCAACTTATTCCTATCCGTCTGTTTAGAAGCACAAACATAATTAACTCGCCACATTAGTAAAAAAGCAAAAATATTCAACAGAATGGAAGTGAAATATGTTACCTTAAAAGCGGCTTGGAGAACTTCGGGGCTGAATGCTTTGAAAAAGGATTCGGGGTCTTGGCCGCCGGTTGAGTAAAACGCCTCGTATTCTCCGGGGAGAGACACTGTTTTGAGGAGTTCGACAATATGGAGCTTTTCATTCTCGTCTCTGTTGAGCATATAAAATGGGGTGCCTGCTGGAATCCTAAAGAGATCTCCACGTTCAAGATTGTGGCTCTCTTTTTTCTCCCCCCTCACCACAGTAATTGTTGGTCGGCCTTAATTCACATAAAAAAGGTAAACAAAATTGATCAAACAAAGAAAAGAAATGGATTGTTTAGGACCCAAAAAGTGAAAACTTAATGTGATTTAACATCTTAATGAGTTAATAAGTACCGGAATCAGGATCACGCAAATTATAGTATCAATAAATATATAACATGAACCTAAAAGTATAATATATACCTCGCGTTATGATTGCTCATGTGGCCATGATTCCAATATCACGCAATAACTAAAATAATTAGGACAATTATTAAACAAGTGACCTACTTACCTTGGAAAACAAAGAGGATACAATCCGCATCAAGATGAGTCGGAGCAACGAATGCATGAGGCTCCGTGAAAAGAAACCCGACTCGAAAGTTCTCAATCCCACGCAGAAGATCAGATCTTTCGTTGAATTTCTGCAGAACCTGAACCCTACCTTCCTCGGTTTGAATTCTCGTCTCGAAATGCTGGTCTTCGAAGAAGTAAGGATTCTCGTCTCCTTGTTGCTGGTGCGCTCGCCCTTCAAACTCCTCTCCCTCTTGTGTATGATAAAAACTTCCTCCTCCGCCTTCCGACCTCCTCCGCTGCTCCTCCTGCTCTCTCTTCTGCTTAATGTAGTCCTCGCACTTCCTCTCGCACTGTTGCTTCTGCTTCTCCTCAAACCCTCGCTGGTGTTTGCACTGGTGCTTGCACTGCTTCAGCTCCGGATCTTCCAAAACCACAGAAGCCGCAAAAGCACTCAGGAAAAAAGCAGACAACAGCAAGAAAACCACGAAAACCTTGCTTTTCAACTCCATGGCCTTTTTCTTGTATCTCAGATTTTTCTTTTCTTTTTGCTTGATCTTGTGTTTGATGGAGAAGATGAATGCAGGCTCTATAAATATGGAGAAATTATGGGGATAAGGAAGTGGATTCGAAGCCATGCATGGCGACGAGTGTCCGATTTACGTGTCGATTGCTGGATCAATCCAGAGCTTCAATGGAGAATATTTTGATATGCCTTGTAAGCTTTTGTAGCAGCAGTTTCTGGTTTTGGATTTGCATTGGATTGTTTTGTCGTGTAGTACTTTAATTAATTGGAAGGACAAAAAGTTGGGGGATTTTTTTTGGGGAGTTTTGATCGGCACGCAGAAGGATGTGTCTGCTGTGTGTCCTGTGCAGCGCTCGCCATGTCCATGTGAATCACATGGCAGTGGCCTGTACGGACATGTAAGGTTCTAGCTAGCAAACAATTTATCTATTGACTTCCTCAATTTTTTCTTTAAATTATTTTCTTTGTCAATGAATTGTCAATAAATGGTCCCAAATTAATTTGTAGTGGACTCCAAATAAATCTTAAATCATTCAAAGTACGTACTATTGAATGATATGTGTTATTGAAGTTTGACCCTATTAAATCATGATTTCTTTAATTCAACCATTAAAAAGACATTAAAAAGACATATGCTCATAGGCACTTTTGCTAAAAGTATTATTTGAAAAATAAAAGAAATTAGAGTGGTTTTAGAAAAAATCCATAAGTTCTTTAAGATTGTTTGCCAAACACATCCAAAAGCGTTTTGCATTATTTAAAAACAATTTTATCCGTTGTTTGAGATTTGAAGTAAATTAACGGCCTTAAACCTGGGAAATCGTATAGCAATCAAGCCATTTCGCTTGTACAATGTTACCAACGAAGTAACAAAATGCAAGCACAAGTTCAGTACAAGAAATTCTTAATCATTTTCGCGAAACATACGAGAACTAATATGCTCCCATTTCTCTCTGCTACAATCTTCCATCCGAGCTTTAGAACGACAGTAGGAAACTAAAATTCTATCAAAGTTCAGGCATGCCCTTCCCCGTCTTAGCATCGTAACTCCTCTCCAGCACGGCATCCATCGGAGTGTCCTTGGGGCCAGCTGCAACCAAAGTTTATGGATCATCAGCAGAAAACATGGCAAACTGAGATATTTGTTCATACAAGTAGCAACAAAAGCATATAAGATCTCCGGACTTGAGATAAGTACCAACAGTAGGTCTTGGGGTAGTCCTTATCTTCAAGATCTCAGGACGAGGGATTATAGATCCCGATGCGCCTAATCCCCTAGATATACGAACTTTCGTTCCATCCTCAAGATATCTCACGCCAACCTTAACAGGCCGCCTGCAGGATGAAAATTGTGATCACCGCACTGAAGAGTACTGAACGAGTGAAACAAGGGGCGAAAATGACGATTTTTAAAGCATAGCGTTAAGATGAGTGCATCCGTACCCTGTCACTGGATCAACAACTTGCACATTTGAGGCATGGAGAGGTGCTTCGACAGTAAAAATCCCACCTTCATGACCCTGCCCTTGCTTGATATGTTTCTTTACCTGCAAGGACGAAGTACGTGTTCAGCGGCAACCAAAATCCACATAATTCATTGGAACCGAATAACCAAAAGCCTTAAGCATTGAAAGAAATTAGATTGGAACGATAAGCTATGAAACTATAAGGATCGAATAGCCAAAAGCCTTGAACATCATATACTATAGTGGATTTTTTCAACACGATGGGACTCATTCCATATGCCTTGCACAAGATAGAGAACTTCACTGCTAATATAATCATTAGAAGACCTTCAAACCATTAAAGATACGTTTGATAAATAATCATACTGTCCACAGACTATCAACCACATTACACTGGCCAATTCCACTTGCTTAATAGTACGCGTGTGGAATGAGCACAAGCCCAAAAACATGATCACACATTTCTGATGATAATCATATAGATCATCTACAATCTCAATTGATTGGAGAGACCAGAACAGAAGGGATTCATAACAGGTTTTCTCACGACGAAAAATGCTATAATATTGAATGAAACAGTATATAAAATTTCTCAAAGAATTGTAAGACAAAATCAGATAAATGAAATAGCATACCAACGATAGGGCTAGAATGATACCAGATTTTTTCCTTCCACGATGACACGATTCTGAGAGCGAATGACTCGCTTGATGACACCCGTCTCGCCCTTGTCTTTGCCTCTTGTTATCATCACCTGTAAATGAGATTAGAAAACTGTTAATTAATAAATAATAGATAAAGAAAGAAGCACAAAGAAAATGATACGCATTCCCCCCTCACATTATCTCCTCTGAGAATCTTCCAGTGCCTAATGAGTTTCTCAGCAGCTTTCCAACCCATTTCGAATTAAACCCAGATACCTCCTGCAGAAGCCAACAACAAACATTATAACCAAAATTTGTGGTATTTTAATGGCTGATTAACATGACACTCGCATCAAATCTCATAGCATAAGAAACAACCCCATTTCCTACTATCAGCTAGTGGGTTCATCGAATTTTTCCTGATAAATACAACTTTCATAGCAAAACTTGGATTTACTAGTAAAGAAGCAAAGAACCCAGTTGTTAAACGCGTTCCACCTTGTCAAAAAATCGTTGAGGCATTTCGTC
This sequence comes from Gillenia trifoliata, assembly GCA_018257905.1. Lineage (NCBI taxonomy): Eukaryota > Viridiplantae > Streptophyta > Magnoliopsida > Rosales > Rosaceae > Gillenia > Gillenia trifoliata. The sequence goes on along the minus strand of CM031081.1, from coordinate 2,973,973 downwards.
AAACATTTGGTGGGCATACTATGCTTAACGATAAATTACGAGAAAATACAGGTGCTAGCTATTACACGAGCAAGAATAAGCTCAACCAAGTACAGGAAAAACCGAAATTACTTACAGTTAACTCGGCGTCCGTACGGACCGTGGAGTTCGCCCAGAAAAGCTCGCTCAGCAGAAGAAGAAGACGAAGTTCAAAGTTGGAAAGGGTTTTAGGGGAAGGGAAAGAAGAAAACTATTTCTATGGGCTTCAGGTTGGGCCCAGTTTGGTCATTGACAACTGGCCCAAGAAAGATTTTACTAATACGATGTCGTTTGTATTTTTTGTTTTTGGCATGAATTTGGTGGGATTTGTTCAGATACTTATTTCCATGTACTTACATAAATAGCTTATAGGTGTAAACCTACCCACATTTGAAGCCTATAAATATAACACCACATGAACGCCAATGACAAGTATCGAGTTATTTATAAGAATTCCATTCATCTAAAAGAGTAATTGTAAGGTTAAGATGACTAAAACATCGTTACTCTTCAGCTTTCTCGTCGTTTTTATTTTTCTTGATTTAGGTAATTAATCTCCTTACGTTCAATTTTCATTATCCATGCATGTTTATAAGTTGAACTAGCTTGTTGAGTTATCAAACAATGTGATAGATTACGCCATAATATTTTATTTACTAATTAAAACTAAATGAGGTTTAGAGTAAGATCATATATGCGACAATAACAAAATTAGGCATATATATATATATATTGTTATTCATCGTTTTGAATTTCGTATAATATCTTGTTTATGTAGCTACTAATACGGTGGGTATGAGACCTATGGAGAATTATTGCGATACGGTGTTATATTCGGACTGCAAAATCGAAGGAAAAGATCCAGTGTGTGTTGCTAACTGTGCAGGCAGTTACTACGGATTTGCTACACCATCGTGCGAACATGTTCCTGGCGACTCAAGTGCATTATCTTGCGTATGCAAACATTATCCATGCTAGATAAATATATACACTTGTACTTCTCTCTTGTGTTTCTCTTCATGGACTATCAATAACAAGAAAATAAAATAAACTAATAAAGTGTTTCTTATAATACGAAGTGTTTGTTATACTAAAGTGTTTGCGTTTACGGTTTACCCCACTATCTATCTGCACTCCATTTTTAATTAATACTAAATTCTCGTTTATTTTAAAATTGAAAAAAGTTGAGATTCCATCATAAAACTAATTGACGATATGGCGAGTAGCCCAATTACTTATAAGCACATGCAATGTCTCTTCTTTCTCTGATATGGGATTTATAGTCTCAACACACCCCCTCACGTGTGACAAATTTTCAAGTCTAGCACGTGGGCATCACAAATTGGGTTACGTGGAGCACGTATGGCTATTGGGCTTCACATAAGGGACAATCTGCTCTGATACTATAAAAAAGTTGAGATTCCACCATAAAACCAATTGACGATATGGGGAGTAGCCCAATTACTTATAAGCACATTCAATGTCTCTTCTTTCTCCAATGTGAGATTTATAGTCTCAACAAAAATACCTAAACAATATTTATTCTTAAACACCCTTTAAACCTAGACCACCACACACCCACACTACTCTAATATAATTTTAACCAAAGCAAGTGGCTTGTAAGTCAGTTGGTTAAGAGTATTCACCCATGCACTCGAGATCCCGTGTTTTAATTTTTCTCTCTATATTTTAAATTAATTTAGTATAAATTATCTTATCGTTTGTCAAAAAAAAAAATCTAATTTTAATGAAAAAGGTAGTTGGGTTTTGCTAAGCCATTATAGCCCAATAACTCTGATGAGTTGAAGAGGCCCATCATGCTTGACTACGCATATCTAACAAGTGAGCCCGACAAAAGTGCACTTCTTGTGCCGAGTGAGATTCTTCAGGCCACGCGTCTTGCATTTAATCCATGCGTTCAAGTGTGGATTTGGATTCCCGTGAGCACTTCGGAGAGCATTTTCGTCAGACTGAACTCCTTGCGTCCACGTGTTAAATCCTCAATTTACCACTGTTGAGAATATGAATCTTATATCGAGAAAATGAAGAACCTTATATGTGTTTATAAGTAATTGAACTACTTTTTATATTGCCAACTGGTTTTATGGTTCAATCTCAACTTTCTTCATGGTATCAGAGCAGATTGTTCCATGTGTGAAGTCCAATGACCACAAGTGCTCCACATCAAACAATTTCTATTGTCCATGTGTTAGGCTTGAAAATTTGCCACATGTGAGGGAGCGTGCTGAGAGTGAATCCCACATCAAGGAAATGAGGGACCTTGCATGTGCTTATAAGTAATTGGACTACTCCCTATATTACCAATTAGTTTTATGGTGGAACCTCAACTTTTTTTATGGTATCAGAGCATGTTGTCTCATGTGTGAAGCCCAATGAGCACATATGCTCCACATCGCCCGATTTGTGTTGTCCACGTGTTAGGCTTGAAAATCCGCTACACGTGAGGGAGCGTGTTAAAAGTATGGATCCCACATCGGAGAAATAAAGGACCTTGCATGTGCTTATAAGTACTTGTGCAACTCCCCATATTGGCAATTGATTTTATAGTAGAACCTCAACTTTCTTCATGTTGAAAGTATGAATCCCAAATCGGAGAAATAATGGACCTTGTATGTGCTTATAAGTAATTGTGCTACTCCTAATATTTCCAATTGGTTTAATGGTGGAACCTCAACTCTCTTCATGGTATCAAAGCAAGTTGTTCCACGTGTGAAGCCCAATGACCACACGTGCTCTACGTCACCCGATTTGTGTTCTACACGTGCTAGGCTTGAAAATTTGTCACACATGAGGGAGCATGTTGCGAGTATGAATCCCACATCAAAAAATGGAAGGACATTTCATGTACTTATAAGTAATTGAGTTACTCACTATATTACCAATTAATTTTATAGTAAAACCTTAACTTTCTTCAACCAGGTTGTTTAGAACTTTCCTTCGTAGTAAAAATGATATCACAGAGGATGAAACAAAACATAAACTTGCTCAAAAAACTGTAATGGAGAAAAATTAACTATTATCTGAGTCCATCAAAAAAGGGCATGTCCATATGTTCCAAGAACATGAGGTTTGAAAGATGGAGCAAAGAAGAAATTAAAATCATATCGCATATGGGAAGCGGCTCAATTACCGATTTCTTTTGTGTTTTGCAACATTAATGATTAATACATTGTTTGAGGACTTGTTTGACATTTCGTTAAAATCATGTAGACCTTTTGCAATCCAATCTGATTGCAATTTAGCAAAATATCCAGATTCTTACGAATTGTATCGTTTGAAAATAAAAACAAGAGTCCGTTTTTGCTCACCCTCCCTAACTCAGGGTGACCGTTAATTTCCCTTCAGATTTGTGTCACGTGTCTCTTTAACCAACATATGGTTAACTATGCATTTAATTAAACTTTTATGAAAAAGAAAATAATTAAATTAATTAAGAGAAAAGACTTACCATTTATTCATTCCATATTATCCTATCAATTAAAGATTTGATTGAATTATCTTATTTCTCTCTCTCTCTTCTCATTAAACAGCACATCCACTTTTTTTTTTCATTTTTTTTTCATGAGATTAACTCTCTTTCTACACCAACATCCTGCTACGCCACCAACAGATAGGAAGAAAAAAAAAGAAGCACCAAATGGCAGAAGATAAGAAAAAGTTAGAATTAAGTGGTGCTCCTGCTTCAATTTATTGATAGTGCGTCAAATCAGTTGGAACCAAATTAACATTTCTTTGGTTATATACTTCATCTTTTAATTTTTCATATACTATAGTATTTTTTTCTTTTGCTATGTTATAGCCGAAGGAGGTAGGACAGGAAATGGTATATTAATGCCAATCAATTGTTAATTTGATGAGGAGATAATTAGAGAGAATAAATGGTATGTTTTTTGCTTAATTAGTTTAATTATTTTTCTTTTACATATTAACTAATTAAAGAGAATAGAATAACTATAGTTAGATTTTTAAATACGTAGCACAAATCTGGAGGGGAGGTAACGGTCACCTTGGACTTGGGGGGGTGAGCAAAAATGGACTCTAAAAACAATAAGATCAACATATAATAAGGATAGACTGATACCAGATTTTATTTTCTACTATTAGACGATTCTGATAACCTTCTAGGGCTAATTCATTTCCAACAAAGATGGACATTTGCAAAAGGGAATGACGAATATTAATACCGACGCTCACATTACTTGAGAGGATTCTTTCGGATACTTATTTCTATGTATGTGGAGCAATGCCCTAGCTAATACCATATTAATTGTTTAAATCTATACACATTTCAAGCCTATAAATACAATGATATATAGAAATGACAATGACAAGTCTAGAGTTATTTGTAAGATTTTCTCCTTCCCTGAAATATTTGTCGGTTCTCTGAAATTTTAATTGTAAAGTTGAGATGGCCAAAAATTTGTCCCTCCTCGGTCTTTTAATCATTTTTGTTCTTCTTGGTTCAGGTAATTGATCTTCTTATGCTTTTTTTTATTGACTATTATATGCAAATTGATTGTTAATCAACTTATCTCAAACTTGAGTTATCAAACTATGTAGTAGATGTAATTTGATAAAAGTTAATGAGATTCAAGCAAGTTAATAAATTGTAATATAAAAATAAGCTAAAGTTTCAACAAACATTCTTGCATCATTTCTTAAGTAGAATAAGTTTTATTTTACAAGTAATGGATTGCTGTAGTGAATAAGCATTCTTCTTCAACCCACTGCAGTCCCAATTCAAAATTTTCTCTCATAATATCTTTTGTAATCAAAAGAATAAGTTTTATTTTAATGCTTAATTGTGATTTGTGTAGCTTCTGATACGGTGGCGATGAGACCTATGGATACCAATCTTGGTAATGGCTTTTGCACGTCGGTGGAATTAGATGTCCCGTGTGCAAATTCAGGGGAGGACAAACCATGCTCAGATAGATGTACCTCCAAATTTCCTGACCCCAGTGGTAACTCAATCGAGTCACGGTGTGGATATGTCCCTGGGGAAGGTGTTGGAGTATTGAGATGCACATGCACACATCCTTGCTAAATGCTGTTCTTATCTTTTGTGCGTCTCTTCGTGGATTATTACTAATAAGGACATAAAACTATATGTTTATATAATACAAACAATATCCATTTTTATCTTTGTGTATCCTCCTCGTGGATTATTAATGAGAAGGAAACGAAATTAATCGATTTTCATGATATAATTAAGCAATATTCTCCATCGTTTCATCTCTATTTTTTGTTCGCTTTGATATATCAAGAAAGAAATTGATGGTATTATTTACTTCTACTCGTATATGGAGAAAAAAAAAACAAACTATTATAGGGCTCAATTCAAGAATTTTTATCATTAATACCCAAAATTTGATGACCTTCAATTTCATAAATGTCAGTTTTTATAAAAGTTTTCAAATATGGCAAAATATTCATGTAAATTTACCCAAATACCCTCAAATGCTCAAAGTTGTCTCCTAAACATTGTTCTATCGACTATCCAGGGGACAACTTCATTCGGGAAAAATCCAAAACCTTTTGGGATTCAAACTACAATGTTGCCTAAATTGTGAAAGGAATATAAATTTGTTTACCATATGAAAATGTTCTTGATGGGTGCTTGCCCAAAATTGCAATTGATGCCTTGAGATGAAATTGACTTTCAATTCTGAAGTTCAACCTTTTTATTTTCACAGAGATAAGGTAGAGATTCATGTTTATAAAAGGAGAATTAATAATCTTGATTAGGAGTAATACAAAAGATTTCAATTGGAAAAAAATAGGAATTTTCAACCTTTTTATTTTCACAGAGATAAGGTAGAGATTCATGTTTATAAAAGGAGAATCAATGATCTTGATTAGGAGTAATACAAAAGATTTCAATTGGAAAAAAAAATAGGAATTTTGAGAGAGAGAAGTGGAAGAGAATTCAAGAACTGTTGACAAAGCATCGCTTGATAAAGTTTTATCTATGGTAGTTTCATAGATGAATTACGGCGAAGATGACAGTTGAATATGGAAATTTGCTCGGCAATTGGTCTGCGGCTCCACGGTTTTTCCCTCACTCTCTAAACAATGATGCAGAACATCAAAAGGGTTTTTGTTTTAGATGTAATTGGGTTAAAGTATAAGTGTGTTTGTGTTTATTTTTTGTTATGATTGAAAGTATTTATAAAAACTGACATTCGTCCCATGTTGATTTAAAGTTTGAAACCTAAAACGTATATGATCAGGGATTTGATACAACTAAAAAGAAATACTTCTTTTTAATTGTATGTATTGGGGGAGGAATTTTTTTATTGAGTAGACAGTTTTAATTTAAAGTTTGAAACCTAAAACCGTATATGATCAGGGATTTGATACAACTAAAAAGAAATACTTCTTTTGTAATTGTATGTATTGGGGGAGGAATTTTTTTTATTGGAGTAAGGTGATTTAAATCACTATAAGAAAAAGATAGTACAACACATAATTAAAGAACTATTCAAAGCTAAACATGAAAATTATGAACAAAAATGTAATTTTAATTAAAAGAGTCCCTGCTTGAAAATAATCACGGAGCACAAACAAATACGCATCTTCAAGACAAACTTAAAAGAATAATGCACACATCTTCTAAAACAAACTTTCACGTAGAACACTGGTGCAGTGGGTCTCGGTAAAAAATCTTCTTGAAGAAAACCATGCGAGATAAAACTTCGAAATATGAAAAAAAGAATGCCGCAGGTGCCACAGCCTCAAACCCAAGTAGAAAAATGCGAGCAACATGAGAATGAGATCACTTTAAAACTCTCTCAATACAATCTTTCTACCAATCCCATTCAATTAGCAACAAATAATCCACCAACACATAACTTCAGGAATAAAAATAAACGACCTTAAATCACTTGAGGTATAAATTCCTTGTAAATAAATAAAAGCAAAATATTCAAAAAATCCTATCGCCATAATCACATAATTGGGTATGAGCACCCAGCAGCGTTCACAAGTTTGTGGGATTCTGCTTGTTTGGCATTTCTAGTCTATGCCACAACAATGAAAAATACATTACTTGAGTTGTTCATATACTAATTTTTAATGAAAAATATTTCTACTAATGTCTTGCAAGGATTATTTATTATTTATTTATTTTTGAATCATAATGGATTAGGCGAGTCAAGTTACACATAAATTTTGGTTATTGGTCTACCAAAGTAATCTTACTGTCACGCCCCAGGCCCAAGGTCGGTGGAAAAATAACCCCGCACCCAGTGGGTGAATAAAAAAAAAAAAACTTCTGTTATACAAATAACTGAAAAATCCTTACAGGTGTAACAAATAAAATAAAACACTATCTCCCTTTTCGAACACAAACTTAGCTCGTTTAGTGACACACCCCGACCCGGATATCCACGTGTCAATATCGAGTTGAGATATGTTGGCCGACATCCCAGAAGGGATGACGAAAGCCATAGTGTAAGTGTTGTGTAAAAGTGCAAATAAATTAAACTAACGTCTACTTTGAAACTTATTTCAAAATAGTGTGCGAAGTGCAGAGCCCATAATACACAGTAATCAATCTCAGAGCATAGCCAAACACAGTAACATAAACGTAAATCCATCTTGGTAAGGATAGACATAAACAACTATTAGAAACATACTTCCGTACAATAGCTGTAGAAGGTGTCAGAACCACTAGTGATAACTTCACTTGCCACCAGTTCAACCCCTTAAAACTTGGAGGGGCGCAAAATAGAAAATGTGAGTGGGCAAAAATAAACATTTATAAAACCTTTGTTTATCAGAACATAATAACCCCTCTTTAAAAATTCCTGTATAGTTTCCCAAAATCGTACTATGTATAGTATGAAAATTTTCAAAGATATAGATGAATACCTCTATCTCAACCTAATATATAATATTCAACGTCAAAATGTTAACAAGACACTGCTGCAAAAAATATGAGTAAAAGCAATACCTCAACAACTATATCGTATACTCGTCAACAAAACTGTATAAAGGCATCCATGCCAAATGTATGAGTAAATACCAATATCTCAACAACATAAAGTATGCTCGACGAAATATATAATATGCTCATCAACGTATGCAGACACACAAGCCTATGTAGAAAGTAGCTATATGGAACAGGCTGGGTGTAATAAATATATGCTCGGTACTACGATCACGTGAAGCTTGCGCTAAGCGCATCACATACGAGTCCTAGTTGCCTAATGCAGACTAGTATAGGATGACACCTACAATGGATCCAAAGTGAGCATAACGGTGCGGTGTGAACATACACATGAAGGCTGGTCCTGGCTCGAACGAGTACAAGACACTGGTGAATGCATGTATGATGAGCAGATAAAAATACACATGATCATGCCATCACAATTTTCTAAAACCCAACATAATATATGTTTTATAAACTCGTAAGTAAAGCATGGCATGATGGAGAAAATCAATTATAAAAATCACAGTGGGAAAACAGATAAATAATATCAGTTATTCAAAACAAAGCCCACTCACAGATACGTAGTTGGGTCGTAGCCGCCTCGCCTTACTTGACCCCTGTACTCTCCGTGGTAAGTCTCACCTATATGAGATATCATTATTATAATGATTAAACTCATAAAGGTTACTAATTAAATTAAATAAATAACACTTATTCTTGGTTCGCTCAAATTGGAGGTCCGAAACACCCTGAAAAATACCATACGTACTACCCAGAGGTAGTACGCGTCTCCACGAGTCGCCTCGAAGTGACGAAAGTAAAAAAATTGGTACCACGTGCCCCCACGCGTGGCTCACGCGCGGTCAACCCGAGCCGGTCAAACTAACTGCGTCAACTGACGCCGTTAGATCTAACGGAATATTTCTAATGGCATTAAAAAGAATATTCCAAGAATATTCTCTGGTCTGGACCGGTTGCTGACGTCACTGCCTGGTTCGACTGGTCGCCGCTGCAACTTTTTTCCAGCCACCGGTGCTACAGCAGGCCGCCGTCCGCTGCCGGCCAAGTTCGCCGAAAACTGGGAAAAATTTCTAAAATTCTGAACTTCTTTATTTCTCAACCATTTTACACGTTCCACATGTCAAAATGAAGCTAGAGATGAGTAGAATGAGATTGTACCTATTTGGGGTTTGAAAAGTGGTCGAAAATGGCCAAAAATTGGCCAGAAAGTCACGGTCTACAACCTGAGGTCCAATTTACTCCAAAACACAACCAAATAGCACGAATTTAGTATGGAAATTCATCTACTCAACGAAAGAAAACTAATGGCGGTGGTTAAGAACCTCACCTTGGTCTGGATTTTCGAGAAACTCACCGAAAAAGTCTGGTTCTTTCGTGTCCGATTTTCGTCAAATGGTGGGGAGTTTGGGCAATCGGCTTGCACCGTTGAACTTAGTGAGTTACAACGAACAAGATGGTGGTATTGGTTTGGCTCGGTTCGAAGGAATTGGTGTGGTCACTTTTTGCAATGAGTTTTTCTACGGGAAGGAAGAGAAGAAGGCAGAAAAGAAAAGTGAGGGGGAAAAGTATGGGGAAAAAGAAAAGGAAAACTAATAGAAAGGACATAAAAACTTTGAATCTTAACCAAAAGCACCATAATAACTTTTATTTAATGGTTAAGGCAAGTCAACATCAAACCAGCCCAATTAGACTGACCCAACCAAACTAATAAATTGAGTTTTCGATTTTGCCCCTGACAACAACCTTTGGGTTGTTTGTCTCTCTTTCTCCATTTCTCGATCTATCTGCTAATCTCTCTCTCTCTCTCCCTTTCTCGATCATCTCTTCATCACTACGATGTAAGCTTTCTTCTCCTTCCTTTGTTCTTTCTGCAACTTTCACTTTTAGTTCATATAATCCCCATTTCTGCTTCTTCTTCCTTCTTGTCATGTTCTCCACCGAGATCAGCGCCGAGGAGATGAAATCGAAGGAGTATGTCCTCACTCTCTACAACTCCAACTTCGCTGACGCTGTCAGTAAGCACAACTTCATCGTCATCAATTCTACGCTCTTTGGTATGCAATTTGCATCTCGCTCATTTTTTCACTGTTGATTCTGTTTACTTTGATGATTTGATTGTTTCTCTTGTTTTGTTTGATTTGTGTTTGGCATTTTGTGACTGGATTTGAAAATTTTTCTAAATTCATGTTTTCGACATTTTTTATTAAGCGTTTGTGAGGAATTGTTTGGATTGCCAGACCTTTGTAATAGCAAGAAAAATAATTGACGACTAAAAGAAGGCAAATGTTTGGTAGGGCACTTTATTCAGAGGCTTAGAAGCTGTATTATGGATTTTCACAGGATTTTTAGTCAGAGAATGAGAGAATAGAAGGAAACAGAGTAGTGCAGAAATTTACACGATTGGGCTGGACATTTTATAGGTAATTAATGATAAAATTCTCCCTATGTATTTTTGTTTGGTTGTACAAGGATCTGGGTGGACTTAATGAATCTATTAGATATATATGTCTTTTAATCTGTAAAATTACACTAAGAGTAGTTATAGGGACTAGTTACAGTGCTCGCAAGCATTGTAGCCTACTCCGTAGTTATATTTTGAAGTCCACTATTAATCTTAGTAGAAGAAATAATTGTTTATACAGAAGACTATTTTATTTACTAACATAGGAGTTGTTTGAAGTAATTTGCATTAGATATTTGTGTGAATTCGAACGATTGGGATGTTACATTCCTTTTCTTGTAAAATTTTAGACAAAATAAAAATAGCAGTCATCTCATGCCAGTTTTCACAAAATTTCCACCCCATGCAAATACACAATAATTTGCATTTATTGTTTGAATATGAAAATTTTAGAAACAGTCGGCATATACTTTTGGAAATAGTTGGCATATATATATAAATAGTTATGTGTACTTGTTGAATTCCTTTTAATTTTTGAAATTTGGTATGGAATTAGACCCAAACCAAAATTAAAATCCACCACAATGTTAATACACAATTATTTGCATTTGTAATTTCAATATGAAGATTTTAAAAATAGTCGGCATATATGTATAAATAGTTAGTTGTCTTTGTTGATTTTTTTTTTTTGGAATTTGGTACAGAATTAGACCCAAAATAAAATAAAAATCCGCTCTAATGCTAATACACAATCATTTGCATTTGTAATTTGGATATGAAGATGTTAAAAACAATCGGCATATATTTTTGAAAATAGTTGGTGTGTGTATATATATATATATATATATATATATATATATATATATGGAGTTGTTTATTTGTTGATTTTTTTTTTAAAACAATTTGGTATTGAATTAGACTCAAAACAAAAATCCACCTCAAGCTAATACACAGTAATTTGCATTTGTGGTTTGGATATGGAGAATTTAGAAACAGTCGACATATACTTTTGAAAATAGTTAGCATATATATAAAAATAGTTATGTGTATTTGTTGACTTTATTTTAATTTTTGAAATTTGGTATGGAATTAGACTCAAAACAAAATTAAAATAAACCCCAATGCTAATACACAATCATTTGCATTTGTAATTTGGATATGAAGATTTTAAAAATAGTCGGCATATACTTTTGAAAATAGTCGGCATATATATAAATAGTTAGTTGTATTTGTTGAATGTTTTTTTATTCTTGGAATTTGATATAGAAATAGACCCGAAATAAAACGAAAGTCCACCCCAATGCTAATACACAATAATTTGCATTTTTAGTTTGGATATGAAGGTTTTAGAAACAGTCGGTACATACTTTTAGAAATAGTTGGCATAATATATAAATAGTTATGTGTATTTGTTGAATTCCTTTTAATTTTTAAAATTTGGCATGGAATGAGACTCAAAACAAAATTAAAATCCACCCCAATGATAATACACAATCATTTGCATTTGTAATTTGGATATGAAGATTTTAAAAACACTCGGCATATAGTTTTGTAAATAGTTGACATATATATATATATATATATATGTATAAATAGTTAGTTGTATTTGTTGAATTTTTTTTATTCTTGGAATTTGATATAGATTTAGACCCAAAATAGAACAAAAATCCACCCCAATGCTAATACACAATAATTTACATTTGTAGTTTGGATATGAAAGTTTTAGAAATAGTCGGTATATACTTTTAGAAATAGTTGGCATAATATATAAATAGTTATGTGTATTTGTTGAATTCCTTTTAATTTTTGAAATTTGGTATAGAATTAGGCTCAAAACAAAATTAAAATCCACCCCAATGCTAATACACAATCATTTGCATTTGTAATTTGGATATGAAGATTTTAAAAACACTCGGCATATAGTTTTGTAAATAGTTGACATATATATATATATATATATGTATAAATAGTTAGTTGTATTTGTTGAATTTTTTTTATTCTTGGAATTTGATATAGATTTAGACCCAAAATAGAACGAAAATCCACCCCAATGCTAATACACAATAATTTGCATTTGTAGTTTGGCTATGAAAATTTTAGAAATAGTCAACATATATTTTTAGAAATAGTTGACATATATATAAATAGTTAGTTGTATTTGTTGAATTTTTATTTTTATTTCTGGATTTTGCTGTTGAATTAGATCCAAAATAAATCAAAATTCATCCCAATGCTAATACACAATCATTTTCTTTTGTGGTTGGATATGAAGAATTTAGAAACAGTTGGTATATATTTTTAGAAATCGTTGGCATATATATATATATATATATAAATAGTTGGTTGTATTTGTTGAATTTTTTTATTTTTAAATTTAGTATGGAATTAGACCCAAAACTAAACCAAAATCCACCTCATTGGTAATACACAATCATTTGCACTATGTGTTTATAATTGATTATTTTGTTTTACTTGTAGAAAAAATTTTAGCTATTTTGATCATTTTGTTTTACTTGAAGAATCGCAAAGTACCAAATTTTTAGTACAATAACGATGCACTTTTGATTTTTGTCTTCAGATTCTTGTTAGGTCATGACAAAGCAATTTGTAAAGATGCAATTCAAGATAATTGATTCGTTGGTATAAAGCATAATTGGATGGGATATTGCTATTATGTAATTTGAATGATTTTATTTGTAATTTTAATTTGATATGCAGTTTGTGTTTTGTTGTTGAATTGTTAGATTTTTAAAATTTTGCATTATATTCATGTTGCTTCATTATTAGAATGTATTATTTGATACATGAATAATAGGGAGTAGTGATAATTATAGCTTGTTTTTGTATTTTTTGAAGAGCCCAACTAAAAATGTTATAATCAGAAGCATTGCACTGATTATAAAAAAAATTTCATTTTCATTTTTTTTTCGTTGTGGTCTTTGGATTTTAATGATTTAATGGCATATTTGTAAATAATAAAAGTTTCAATGGCATTTTCGTAATTAAAAAGTGACAAATTTGGGCTAACAGAGTTTGGATTCTATCAGGGGTAATTGGAAAAAAAAAAAAGTTATAGCTTGCATGTTGGGCTTTGCTTCCAGCATGTGGGCCTTTTTGTTTTTTGTCCTATTGTGGTAAAGTTTGTCATTTTGATTAAAATTTGTGTCCTTTTTATTAAAGAAAGTTATTAGGGTGCTTTAGGTTAAGAAAAATTTTTAAATTATCCTTTTCATTAAAGCTCCCTTTTTTTATCTCTACAAGCACCCAATTTTTTCCACCAACTCTCAAATATGCCCTCAAATAAATAAATAAAAAGAATTAAAAATTACCCTTAAGATGGGAACAAGTAGCTAGGAGAGAAAGGAGAAAGAGAAAAGGAGAGCATCAATAGTCGCCGACGCATGGGTTGGATTCACCGGAAAAAATAGAGGGATGTTGTGGTTTGCTAGGTAGCGTGAAAACCTTCACTTTCTCTATGTTGTCCCGATTGTGCCTGATGGAGGATGATTCTAATTTTTTTTTTTATTTACTTTATAGCAAAGTTGTAGTTTTAAAAAATATTTTTTGTAGTTGGGTGTAAAGATAAAATAAATGAGTTCAAATAAAATTTTCCCTCTCTTTAAAAAGATTATTGTCATTCTCATTCCACTTTCTTTTCAGAAATGACTGTCATTTTCTCCTTTTATGAGTAAAGGTATATAAATCAATTGAATTTACGGCTTAAAAAAATATTGTATTGCAAAAAAGATAATATATACAAGATACAATCCTTGTCCTATAAGGAAACAATAAAGGACACACATATCCTTCCTAATAAAGGATTTTAATATTTACAATATATTTCTAAAACCCCTCACGGCAACACTCCCCCTCAAGTTGGAGCATAGATATCACACATGCCCAACTTGACAAGTGAGTTACGAAAAAATCTACTATATACGGCATGAGTGAGAATATCCGCAAGTTGCTCTTCCGAGTTCACAAACGGTACTGAAACAATTTTCTTCTCTAACTTCTCCTTAATAAAATGATGATCAACCTCCACATGCTTTGTTCTGTCATGTTGTACCGGGTTCTTTGCAATCTCCCGTGTAGATTTATTATCACAATACAAACTAGTCACCTCCTTTGCTTTGAAACCTAGACCACCAAGTAACTTACGTAACCAAAGGACTTCACATATTCCATGTGCCATACCTCTGAATTCAGCCTCAACTGATGATCTTGACACCACGTTTTGCTTCTTGCTCCTCCAAGTAACTAGATTTCCACCAACAAACGTAAAGTATCCAGAAGTAGAGCGTCTATCAGTTACATCACCTGCCCAATCAGCATCAGTAAATCCTTCAATCCTCAGATGACCAAAATTTTTATACAAAATTCCTTTTCCTGGAGCCGACTTCAAATAAGCTAAAATCCGCATAACAGCTGCCATATGATCCACACTTGGCGAGTGCATGAACTGACTCACCACACTTACTGCATAGGCTATATCCGGACGGGTATGAGTTAAGTAAATTAGTCTTCCTACCAGTCTCTGATATCTCCCTTTATCCACTGGTTCTTGATCCGGATAAATTCCCAAGTAATGTTTCTCCACAATAGGAGTATCCACGGGTTTACACCCAAGCATCCCTGTTTCCTTCAATAAATCCAGAACATATTTCCGTTGAGACAAGAAAATACCTCTGGACGAACGAGCAACTTCGACACCAAGGAAATATTTCAAGTCACCCAAACTTTTCATCTCAAACTCGGTAGAAAGATTCTTCTTCAGTTGTACAATTTCATCTGAATCATCACCTGTTATTATCATATCGTCTACATAAATAATCAAGGCTGTTACTTTACCGTTTCTCCGCTTCACAAATAAAGTATGATCAGAATGACTATGATCAGAATGACTCTGATAACATCCATTCTTTCTCATAGCCTGAGTGAACCTCCCAAACCATGCACGTGGTGACTGCTTAAGCCCATAAAGAGACTTCCGCAATCGGCACACTCCCATTTTTCCTCCGTTGCTGTACCCTGGAGGGAAGTCCATGTACACTTCTTCATCTAGATGTCTATGAAGAAAAGCATTTTTTACATCAAACTGTTTCAGTGGCCAATTCAAATTTGCAGCTAAGGAGATAAGAACTCGTACCGTATTCATCTTAGCCACGGGAGAGAAAGTTTCCTGGTAATCAACTCCATATGTTTGAGTATATCCTTTCGCCACTGACCTTGCTTTATACCTGTCAAGTGATCCATCAGCCTTGTATTTCACAGTAAAAACCCATCGACACCCAACTGGTTTATTTCCTTTTGGCAGCTCAACTACTTCCCAAGTATTATTTTTTTGCAATGCCCTCATCTCTTCATCCATTGCTTCAGTCCATTCTCGGCTCTTCAAGGCATCTTCTACCCGAGTTGGTACCTGAATTGAATCCACATTATTCACCCACGCTTGACGCTCGGGTGAGAGACTTTCACAGGACACATAATTGGCTATGGGATACTTTACTTTTCCTTCTGGAGAAAACCTGTCAGAAGGTACACCACGGTTTTGACTTGGTGGCAATTTATATGTACTGATAATATCATTAGTCAGATGAGTATCACTAGTGCTTACCTCAGGGATATCCAGAGAAGATGTATTGGGTGACGACACTATCGAGCTAGAGAGAGGGGGGAAGCCTCGTCAATAATTGGTTGGTCACCAGTGCACTCCACTTCGGCATCACTAATACATGGAGAAGCAGTTTCTTCTTCGGTGAGAAGCTGTGGAATACTCGGAGCAACAGGGGCGGCATGAGGATCATCACCTGCATCACTCGGCACACCGTGCACTCCCCCTGAAAGTCTTTTCTCTTGTACATCCAACCATTCGAGATTACCATGAAGATCACAATTAGAGCTCTCCCCTTGTGATCGTAAGGTGGTGGTATGGAAGTATAAAAATATTCAGACTCAGAAAAAGTCACATCCCTGGTGACATACATGTGACGAGTGGCAGGGTGGTAACACTTGTAACCTTTCTGGTGGGATGCAAAACCCACAAAGACACACCAAAGAGCACAAGGATCCAATTTACTACGATGAATCTTATGAATATGAACATAAGCCACGCATCCAAACACTCGAGGAGTGAGTGTATTGGTAGAAACAATCGGCACATGCTCCGTCAACACTTGGAGTGGAGTACGAAATTCTACAACCCGAGACGGCATGCGATTAATAACATACACGGCATAGGTGATGGCGTCTGGCCAAAAACTCTTGGGAACAGACCCACCAATAAGCAGTGCACGAGCAGTTTCCAAAATGTGATGGTTTTTTCTTTTAGCCACCCCGTTTTGTTGTGGGGTGTACAAGCAAGTTGTCTCATGGAAAATTCCTTGATCACAGAAAAAATTGGAAAGCTCAGAGTTAACATATTCTCCTCCATTATCAGTACGAAGAACTTTAATAACTGATGAATATTGAACATCCACCATCTGAGAGAAAGACCGAATAATTGCACTTACATCACTCTTATGTTTCAACAAATACACCCATGTCATACGAGTGCAATCATTAACAAACGTAACAAACCACTTAACTCCTGAACTGGTATTAACGGGTGAAGGCCCCCAAACATCTGAATGCACAAGCTCAAACGGAAGCAATCTTTTATTAATACTAGAAGGAAAAGAAGCACGATGGCTCTTAGCAAGAATACATACCTCACAATGTAAGTCTAATTCCTTTATTTCATGAAACATACTAGGCAACATACGCCTTAAATAACCAAAAGAAACATGTCCTAACCGACGATGTAACAACCAAACTTCTTGCAGATTACCAGTATGGGATGCTCGAACTGCATTAGCTTTGCCAGGAACGACGTCATCCACATAGTACAACCCCTCTCTCTTAGTGCCACGCTCAATTATCTCCTTGGTCTGGATATCCTGAAGCAAACAAAAAAATGGATACATAAGCACAACACAATCCAATTGCTCAGTAACTTGAGGAATAGAAAATAAATGGTGGGACAACGACGGAACAAGCAAACAGTGGTAGAGAGAAAGAGATGGCGTGAGGTCCACTGTGCCAGCTCCAGTCACAATGGCAGTAGTGCCATTTACCGTGGCAACACACTTTTGATGTGTCGTTGTCATATACTTAAATAACCTTTTATCAAATGTCATATGATCAGTTGCTCCAAAGTCCAGAATCCAACCTGTATGGTGTTTAGTACCAGAGGCTAAAAGAACACGCCCATCAGTACCTGTATTGGACGAAAACTCAATGGGATTTAGTCGGGTCAATAAGACTTGACTTGGATCCCCTTGAGTAGGCACAACATCTTTGTTTCCAGATATTGCAACAGCCATAGGTGGACGCCTTCCACTAGCTCCGCCAGAAGCACACTCTTTAGCACATTTCTTCTTCAATTCCGAAAACCATTCAGGTACTCCATGTTTTTGAAAACATGTATCTTCCATATGACGACTTTGCCCACAAAAAGTACACTTCAAATCATCCTTATTTTCTCGAGTGAAAGAGCGAGAATCGGTTGATGAAGATGGACCATAAGGTCGGCCAGAAGAAGGCCGTGACACCATAGCCACGGGGAGAGTTCCTCCTTGGTTCCCAGCGGCACTACCTCCCATCATAGTAGCATGGCATTGAGCTTCCCGCCTAACTACTGAAAACACTTCCTCCACGGATGGTAGAGGCTGAGTTTTCATAATATCACTACGAACCTTGTCAAAAACATCATCGAGGCCCGCTAAAAAGGCATACACACGGTCTAGTTGAACTTCTTCCCGAAGTGTCTTCAAGTCAAGAGCACACTTCATCTTGATTGGTCTTCTCTGATCGAGTTCTTGCCAAACAGCTTTAAGATCGGCATAGTATACACCAATAGGCCGCCCTTCTTGGCGAAGTCGGAATGACTTCACTTTCAATTCATAAATTTGAGAAATATCAGATCCATCATAATACGTCCTGGCAACCACTTCCCATACTTCTTTAGCAGTACGAAGATGAATGAAAAAACCCATGATAGTAGGATTCATGGAGTTAATCAACCATCCTTTCACAATTGCATTCCCAGTCTCCCAAGCATCATATTCAGCACTGTCTTCATTGGGCTCCTTAATACTCCCTGTCACGAACCTTTTTTTTCCACGCCCAGCAATATGCATCTCTAATACTTTGGACCAAATAGGGTAATTTGATCCATTAAGTTTTATGGTATTCGGTACGTTTGAAGCATCACTTTGAATCACCACAGGATTGACAACTGAACCGTGGGTAGAGCCCAATCCCTCCAATTTCAGCACAGCCTCTCCTTTGTCACTCGCCATTAATCACAACACACCACATGTACACACGGTACGAAGCAGAAAGATGTTTCTTGCGTTTATTGTAGCAGCGGCACAATGGGAAGTTTTTTTTAGGGTTACGCTTGACTCTGATGCCAAATTGAATTTACGGCTTAAAAAAATATTGTATTGCAAAAAAGATAATATATACAAGATACAATCCTTGTCCTATAAGGAAACAATAAAGGACACACATATCCTTTCTAATAAAGGATTTTAATATTTACAATATATTTCTAAAACCCCTCACGGCAACAAAATCTACTTTAGTTTCTTTTCGAATATATAAAAGCGAGAAAATTAAAAATCAACCCAATAGAAAAACGAAACAGAAACCTTCAACCATTGAGGATGCTAAAATTAATTAAACTCGAATGATTTGTATTGCTTATATATAATGAAAAGCATTTTACATTATTTATTTCTTATTGATAATTTGTGAAGATATTTGCATTTCTAGCAAGGATATTTGCATGCGCACACTATTGGGCCGTTGAACCCTCCAGAGACATTTTCGCATACTGACGTGCCTGTGGGATATTTGGAGTGACATCTTTCGAAGCAGAGTTGATCTTCCAATGGAGTTAAGCATGAAATATCAGATTGCACCTCTTTGCACTCGCCAACAGAATCCATGGGTCTCATAGCCATCATATTTGTAGCTACACAAATTAATTAATTTGGTTAAATAGTTAATTAAAATATGCATAGTAATCAGTAACAAAAAATATGAGCTAGCGTTCGGCCTATCATGGCATACATACATGGATAGTTGCAATAGGATATTGCAAGATTACCTAAACCAAGAAGAACAATTATGGTCAGAAAGTTTTGGAGTAGTGATGCTCTGGTCATCTTCACCTTAAAATTAGTATTTTAGAGAAAAAATAATATCTTAGGAATGATGTATATATGCATGATTATCTTTGCTATTGCGTTGTATTTATAGACAACTGGGGTAGGTTTAAACAGATAACTACCACACATACATAGAAATAAGAATCGAAACAAATAAATTCCATACAAACACAATCTGATTACTCTGTACTCTCATTATTTTTGCATAGACTTTTAAAGAAATGCCAACACACACAAATCCCACCAAATGCATGCCATTTAGTGTTAATATTTGTGCATTGGGGGCTAGAGTATTCTCTAGCCGATGGCTAATTTTTTAGGGTGAAAAACATTAATAGTAGTTTTATAAGGCCATTTCATAATATTTTACAACTAGCCAGACACACAGATCTTTCATTCATAAATTGGGGCTAAATATAAGTTTGGACCAATACAAATAATCTCATACATCTTTCATTCATAAATTGGGGCTAAATATAAGTTTGGACCAATACAAATAATCTCATACAGATACACATATTTAAACAACTACATCAGAAAATTCAGAACAATGAGTAAACAACACATTATACAATGTAACCAAACTCATTAGAACCGATAGTAAGATCGGATTCACAAATGAAACTCAGTGTCACAACGAACCCGCAAGAAACAGAGCTTGCACAATCTAGACGAGGATGCACCTCCAAAGGGAAAAGACAATTCCGCTCAATTTTCCCCCATCACCTCGTCGGATGACCAAAGTACCTCCTCGTCATAGGTCCAGAGACAACATGAAATTGCAGATCCATAAGAATTTATTTCTCTCAAGCTAGTTGCCTCTTTTTTCATGTTATATATATGTTTAAATTGGTGTTTGTTTATATTGTGAACTTCTTTGTATCAATATGTGGTTATTATATGAATGGACTTGTTTGGCTTATAAACTTTTGCTTAATTTATTAGATTTTTATTTGATGAAAAATATTATAATATAATAGAACAAAGAGAAAAAAATATTATCCCAATCTTATAAAATTTCTTGACTTTGCCCTTGCATGTAGATATGTCTGTCTTTGCTAGAAATGATAGGAAATGTGAAGAAATCTTCACAATAAATTGTTTTGTATTTCTTAAGTTTCAATTTACACAAGTATGCTTTACATATAGAAAGAAAGAAACCTTCGGTTACGAGAATGACTTCTAGTGACCGGGTAAACCTACGCTTCAATCTAATCCTTAAAATAAGGAGATTACACTATGCAATACACGCCACTAATCGGTCATCTTCCTTTAATCAAGGAAAGATGAGGTGAAATGGAGACGACGAACACTCATGTACGAGAAAACGTCGGCGCGGCGAGGAGGCACACGAGTTCGGTGGACAGAGGAGCCAACCCGACGAGTGTTATACGGCCAACCCGATGAGAGCACAGCCAATCCGTGAGTAAACGGCGGCTTGGATCATCATCCAAACCATCTAGATGTGCCATGCAACTATTTATTTATGTATTTCAACACTCCCCCTCAAGGCGGATCCCTGATAAAGTTAGTAGATCCAAGCTTGCCTTAAAAGGCGATGTAGATGAGCTGATGACGAGTGGTTTGGTGAAAAGATGCGCAGGCGATCATGACTTAACTGTAAATACGTGCGATAAGTTGAGATTGAACTTGATTTCGAGCAGAATGGCGGTCCACCTCAATATGCTTAGTTCTCTCGTGGAACCACCCAGGAGTTGGCAACAATGTGAATGGCTGCACGATTGTCACACATAAGAGACATGGGTGCGGGACTAGGGAAACCAAGGTGGAGAGCAAACACTTTCAAAAGCCCATATTAACTCGCACGGCAAGTGATCGCCATTGCCGATATTCGGCCTACGCACTTGAGGCGAGCAACAACTTGTTGTTTTTGCTTTTCCGGTGGCAAGGTTTCCTGCTTAGTGTGCGATAGCAGTTGTCGATTTTCTATCAACTTCATTTCCAGCCCAATCTGCATACGTATGACGCCAAATATCGGTAGGCGGTTGTCCTTCATGAGAATTCCTCGGCCAGAGCGGTACCATTTGAGATAGCATGAAATTCTTCGACAATGTGCATATGGTGTGCGGTAGGTGCATGCATGAGCCCGACTAACCATACTAGCTGCATAGGTAATATCGGGTCGAGGTGATTGTGAGATAATGAGTCGTCCCTTTGGAGTCTGATAATGCTTTACATTCGGTATGACCTCTCCATCAATGTTGAGCTTGAGTTTCTTCATCCCAGCGGGTGTAGTCAGTGCGGCCTGTCGAGCATCTTCTCTTCCTTGAGGGAGGGTCCATACTATACTTGCGTTAGTGAATAAACGGAGTCCTTTGGAGGATGTAGCCATCTACATCCCCAGGAAAAGTACTTTAACTTTCCCAAATCCTTGATGGCAAAGAAGTTTCTTTGTGATCTGCTTTAAGTACAATTTTGCGGCACTATCTCCAGTGATGATCAAATCATCTCAACATAGATAAGAACCACAAGTTTCCCTCTCACATTTGTGCGGACAAATAATGAGGAATCGGCATTCTTTGTGTGTGAAGCCCATCTTGGATTAGTCTGCAGAGGCCGGGTTTAACGCCGCCATGCTCGAGGTGATTGCTTCAACCCATATATCGCCTTTGTGCGGTTCTGAGACCAAATTTCCCTTTGAAGAATCATACCACAGGGAAGTTGCATGTAGACCTCTTCTTGGAGTTCTCCATGAAGGAAGGCATTCTTTACATCCATTTGATGGGCGACCATCCATTATTTGTGCCCACGGAGAGGAAGGACCCTCACGGTGTTCATCTTGGCAGCGGGGCAAATGTTTCTTTTATAATCAGCTCCAAATGTTTGAGTGAAACCCACGGGCCACAAGCCGAGCTTTGTACCTTTCCACGAGGCCATCGGCTTTGAACTTGATTTGTATATCCATCGGCTTCAATGACCTTCTTTCCTTGAGGAAGGCTGAACAAGACTCAACGTCAGTTATCTTCCAACCTTAGAGCTCTTCATCCATCGCTTGTTTTTCCATTGAGGAAGAGGCTGCTTCTTGGAAATAGTTTGTTTGGTTCACGATGCTCATCTAGGCAACACACAAGGCAACATAGGGAAGGTGACATTGCCTTTGAAATTACATGTGATGAATCTTAGTGAGGCATAAGTCACATAATCTTGTAATTTTCTTGGAGCTTCCTAGCACGTGGGGGGTTCCTTTTGATCACTCGAGGCTTCTTGATTTTGATGAATCTCCTCATTCTACACCGCAGCGTAGCCGGTTGCTGCAGGGGTGATTACTTCATCTTGTGGTTCACCACTCTGACTCCGGGTGGATTAGTTGTAGTGTTTTCTTGTATCCCTTTGGATGCACCAAAGTTTGAGGCGGTGGTAACAAGTTGAATTCTTCCTCCCCTGAGTTGGAACCTTCTCAAAATAAGGATTGTGTTCTTCAAATTCAACATCCTTAGACACCATGCATTTCTTGGTGGCTGGATCAAAGCATTTGTATCACTTTTTGAGTGGAGGAATACTGATGAATACACATTTAGTGGCTCGGGCATCCGACATCGCGATCTTTTGCTTGGATGTGTACATAGCAAACACGGTATTAAAACACCTTGAGGTGTGTCAAATCGATTTTCCGCCCTTTATTACTTCATAAGGGATTTGAACCCCGATGCGGAACTTGGCGGTCGGTTGATTAGGTATGTTCTTGTAGCGGGGCGGATGACCATAACCTCTTAGGCATATTCATATGGAGCATAAGAGATGAGTTTTCCAAAAGATCCCGGTTCTTTCGTTCTGCTGACATCATTACAGTGGGGTACCTACACGGCTTGTTTGATGGATGATGCCATGTTCACATAGATATTGAAACATATTGTTGGACATGAATTCTGTGCCATTATCGGATCGAAAAATTTTGACATTTGATTGAAATTGGTTTTTATGTAAATATAGAAGTCCTTAAAAATATTGAAAACTTTACTCTTTGACTTCATTAGATAGACAAGCTAATTCTAGTAAAGTCATCAACAAACAATACAAAATATCTAAAACCTTCCATTGATACGGTAAACGGGACCCCACACATCGGCGTGTATAAGTTCAAAAGGTTTACGGGTCGAAGTTTAGGATTTTCCAAATGGCAATTTTGTGAATTTCGAAATTTACACGTTCGTGATCAATGAGCGCTTTAACATATTTGGGAAAATTTTGAAAAATAATACAAGCTCGGAAAGGATGAGCTAGTCTTCTATGCCATAACGATTTTCATCTATGGACTTTTAGCAGCTATGAGCTTGATTTGTGTGTTGTTTACGCACAGATAATAAAGTCCATTTATGAAGATCCCTTCCTGTCGTCTTCTTTGTGATAATATCTGAAAATTACATTATTCGAGGGAAAAAATTCACAGCGAGTTAAAATTTTTGTGATTTTCCAACCAGACAATAATTGGAAAGGAAAAGATGGTACATATAAAACCTTGCTTTGGAGGGATGTTTTGGTTGAAAAAGGTTGGTTTTCTCCACGATTACCTAAGGCTGTACCGTTTTACCATTTTACCTTGAGACACATGTGATGGTTTTGAAAAGGTTTAAAATCCTTTAAATTTTATTTTGTTTGTCATATGATCGGTGGCACCGAGTCAATTATCCAACAATCTTTTTCAATACTAGTTACTAATGCGATGGAAAACTTATAGAATACTGGTGCCTCTTTACTTGGTATTTTCGATTTTGAAGAATTCCTGCTGTTCCCATCATGTTTGTATGTTGGTCTCTTCACCATTAGTGACCCGAAGCACCTCCGTCCCTTCTCTATTATGAGTAGTTCGCAAACTCGTTGATGAGAGTAAACGGATTGGTCATGAACTCAAGTGTGATCCATGGGATGTGGAGGACGAAAAGGTTGAAGCGGCCCGACAACAGGCCACGGTGACTTTGTTGAGAGAATTCTGATATGATTTTTCCTTCTTTGGTGAACTTGGGTTTTAAGCTCGATGGAGTTCCAAACCTGTCTTCGGTATGCCCTATGACATTACGGTGTTTGCACTTTAGGTGTGGGAATGCGCCTTTGTACACCTTTGCTTGTTATGCTTGGCATGAGATACGTACGCTCGAGACTCGAGTCATCCTTGGGCTTTGTTCAATGCTCATTACCTTCCTTCGTGCTTTCTCTCTGGATTATAGCACAAACATTGAAGGAAGGTAGCTCTTAACTCATTGAGTATGTGGCTTCTCGAGTCCTCGTAGTACGGGCTCGAACTTGATATTTGGTAGATTGTCTTCCTGCGCCTGCTTGGTAATCTTTGTCGGAGTCGAGTGGTATGTGGAAGATACACATCCGCTCATTCCACGGGGTTTGAGCTTCCCGAGATGTTGAACAAAAGGATTTACCTTCTTCTTTGGAGGCTAGCGGTGTCTTTATTATTTGGAACACTCGCGCATAATTGTTTTTGGTTTCCATTACATTTCCTTCAAGCTTGTCCGTAATTCTTGAGAGGAATTAGAATAGCTGAAAATCTCGGCTATATGCTTCTCCATGATGTTAAGTAGGAGAGACATGACAGTTGATCTTTGCCTGACCATCCAGCTGTACAAGGTGAAGGAGCGTGCGGAACTTCCATGCATTCTGGCCCGAGCTTTCCCTTGCACCTCCCGAGGGCCAGTAAACATTTCGAGACCATGATAGATAATCAAACTCGTTCAAAAGAATTGAACATAGTCGTTGGTTGGTGTTTACCTCAAATTAAAATTATACGAGTAGGTAACATTTGAGGGAGCATTTGAGTTTTCCCCTCTCAAATTTATAGATCCTTCCTCGGCCATTTTGACTAAATAATTTTATAGCGGAAAAAGAAAAAAAATTTTAGAGTGAGTTAGATTGAACTGCTTTCACATTCTGAAGAAATCTTCACAATAAATTGTTTTGTATTTCTTAAGTTTCAATTTACACAAGTATGCTTTACATATAGAAAAGAAAGAAACAACCCAGTTACCAGAATGACTTCTAGTGACCGGGTAAACCTACGCTTCAATCTAATCCTTAAAATAAGGAGATTACACTAATACCAATACACGCCACTAATCAGTCATCTTCCTTTAATCAAGGAAAGATGATTGGTACAGACAGCAGAACACTCATGTACAGAAAACGTCAGCGCAGCAGAGAGCACACAGAAGTTCAGTGGACAGAGGAGCCAACCCGACGAGTGTTATACAGCCAACCCGATGAGAGCACAACCAATCCGATGAGTAAACAGCAACCCGATACATCATCCAAACCATCCCGATGTGCCATGCAACTATTTATTTATGTATTTCAACAAAATGAGATTAAAACATAAAATCATTAGGCACTGCCAAGTTCTCAGAGAAGATAACGTGAAGGCGATGAAGAAGATCAGTCGCTCTTTCAGTCTTTCTTTGTCTATATCTACAACTCAATTATTGGAGAACAACTTTCATGTAATAGGGGTTGTCGATGTGATGGTATCCTTAACTGATCACGCACTGCCATGAGTCGAAATTTAACAGCATGACAGTGAACTGGTATACTATTTTCGTTGATCCGATTTTGCCTAATAATTCTGTAAGAATATATCTGTGAGACAGCATATAATTTCTTGTATGGTTGACAAAAACGGAGCAATAGGATTTTTTGGTTTGAAGGTCACTAATTTACCTAGGACCATATGAAGTGCTCAGTTCTTGCATTGACCATCCCATACTGTCATAATGTGATTGAAAATTTGAAATACGGCATGTTGTGTGTGTGTACTGCTATTAGTGTATGACTTCTGCAAATGTCATTGGGGTTGGGAAATAGCTTAATTTACTTGGACGAAAACAAAACTGAGCTTATGGGATCTCATCCCCAAGAGAGATACGATTTTTTATCTTTTGTTTCAATTAACACACCTGCTGTTTAAAGTGTTTTCTTTAAAGGAAGGGATGAAGATCATTAAAACCTTTTTGAGTGGATTAAGATGATAGTATTGTTCTCCAGTAAATGTAAATAAATCCAATTTAGAGCATGCTAGCCAGAAACACTATTAGACCATCCCTTAAGTTATTTTTGAATATATCAAAGCTAGAATCTATAAATGAAAGTATATATAATCACCAAAGAGAATGAAATTAGTTAAACCAACCATAAAGAGGAGTCAAACTTCAATGGTACGTATTGTTGAATAGTTTAAAATTCATTTGGGGCCCACCACAAATTAATCTGGACCATTCAATAACCGTATCATTTAATGGTACGTACCACTGAAGATTTTTTCCATAAAGAGACAAAGATAAATGAACAGTGTATATTTCTTATATTATGAAAGACATTTTACTAGTCTTTCTTTATTGATAATTCAGAGTCCTAGACATACAAGAGCATCTAGCAAGGATGTTTGCATGTGCACGTTGATGCATTGGGCACGTTGGGTACGTTTTCACAAATTGGTTCGGTTATGGAATATTTGGAGCTACATCTATCAACACAC
The DNA here is from genome assembly GCA_018257905.1 of Gillenia trifoliata. Taxonomy (NCBI): domain Eukaryota; kingdom Viridiplantae; phylum Streptophyta; class Magnoliopsida; order Rosales; family Rosaceae; genus Gillenia; species Gillenia trifoliata. Next base: position 2,946,866 of record CM031081.1, on the reverse strand, counting down.
ACTTGGTCTGCTCCTGCAGTTGTGCACGAGACATCTGATTCCACCGATTTGCAAAGGTCGTCGTTGCCGTCTATGGGTCTCATAGCCTCCATATTAGTAGCTACACATATGACAATTGAGCATCATAAGAATAAGTTTTAAAAAGGAATACGGTATAATATATAAAAGTACCACTACTATTAATCACTTCAGTTATATAGTCAATAAAAAGATGAGCATCATAAGAATAGTTTGCATACATGGATAATTGCAATAGGACGTTGAGTAAAAAATTTAATTACCTGAACCGAGAAGAACAAGAATGATCAAAAAACTGATGAGTGATAGTGCTTTGGCCATCTTATTAACCTTACAATTACTATATTAGATAAGGAGAAAATCTTACAAATATCTCTATAATCGTCATTATCATTCTATGATGTTGTATTTATAGGCTTGAAACATTGGTAGATTTAAGAGATAAACATGGTATCTAGATCTAGTAGGTCCACACAATCATAGAAATAAGTATCTTAATAAATCCTCTCAAGCGATGCCTTAATCGTTAATGTCGGATAGGCTATAAGAGCAACTCCAGTGTAGGAGTCATCCCCCCATGCTATTCACTATTTAATCCACCCAGTGAACAGTAACTACCCTTAATGAACAGTGCATTATCCTGGCAATTGCCTTTTGCATCTCCACTCCTTCACTGGAGTTGCCCTGGCAATTGGCAATAAAATATTAGTATTTTTTTATTTATAAAATAATACATAATAATTTTATTTGTAATTTCGGATAAGATTTTTAATCGTTCTCGTTGCGCCACGTGTCATTATCCGAAAAACCAATAGCAATAAAATATTTGTATTTTTTTATTTATAAAATAATTCAAAATAATTATGACTCATTCAGATCTCACTCTCACTGATCGAATACCCGAACTCGCTCACTAACTCACTCGAAATGGCGAGTCGACTTGTTCTCGCGTTCGCACTCAGCGCCCTACTCTTCTTCTCCCGCTTGGTTCTCTACAAGGACGCGCACCCGATCGAAGACGACAATGAGGATCTCAGCTTCCTCGAGGAGCCCACCGACCACAGCGACGCCGCGCCGCACTATCCAGATCCGAACCACTACGACGAGGACAATTACGACGATCTCGAGAACTACTCCGATTTTGACGAGGGCGACGATCATGAGGACTCGTACAAGGAGCCGGAGGTGGACGAGAAGGACGTCGTCGTATTGAAGGCGGCGAACTTCAGCGATGTGGTGGAGAAGAAGAGGTTCGTCATGGTCGAGTTCTACGCGCCAAGATGACGTCAGCCATGACGTCACATCCACTCGGGCTCTCGGGCTGTCAATTCCTCACAGGCCCGCTGCTCGGGCCTCCACTGTCCATTGGGCTGCCCACGCTGGAGCTTCAAGGCCGGGCTATTTGGCCCTATTTGGTCCACCATCCCCCGAGCACCAGCCCTCGCTGGACTTGCTCTAAGGAAATGTCAAACAAGCACAATCAGATTACTTTCTATATTCTTGCATAGACTAGCCAAACCAAGACAATCCCACTACAAAATACGTGCCAAAAAGAAAAAGTTTAAGAAACGATATGGTATGAAAGTTGTTAATTTGGGGCTGTTGTAGCAGTGAATGAATCGAGTTGCGCCCAACCAGAAGCCCATAGGAATTGCAGTAGGACAAGTGCTCAGTACATAAAATACCCCCACAATATTAGAACTCATATGGTTTTGTTATCACTCACGTGTCTATAGTATATGGTGCTCAATTATGTGGCTTTGTCTCAACGATAAAAGCTGAAACAATATCAAAGTTTGAGCTCGTCTTTTAGTCAACGTGTTGTTTTGTTCTCTTCAATGCAAAATTAAAATATTTTAAATGGGAATTGTAAGGCACACTCCATATTCTTTTACAATGATTTGAATTGTCTAAATTTTTAGTCTTCAATGTAGAATATGCACGCCATAATATGCCACCTACTTCAGGTTTATCTTTCTCTTCCATTGTTGGCAATGTCAACTAAACAAGGTTAATTGGAGAAGGAGTTTATGTTGTTTTTAGTTTTTGAGTTGAGGTAAAATGTAAATAATTTAATTTAATTTCTTTTAAAATATATCAAAGGGAGAAAATTAGAAACTGGCTCAGTCTCACTAAAGGCTTGCCACTTTTAGAACTAAAACGATAATATATAAGAGTTTATAAACGTTACATCTACACTTGAGGTCTTGTGCTCAAATTTTTTTTGCTCAATATTGTTAAATTTAACGATATTTTGGCAGCTTGTAGTAGTTAATTATTAAATCCGTTTCAAACTCACATAGTACCAAAGCGCACAATAAAATTAGTTAAACCAGTAAGAGAGAGAGAGATGATAGATGAATATTCCTTATGTTATGATAAACATTTTATTTTACTTTCTTACTGATAATCCATGAAAGAGACACAAGACAGAACAAGGGCATCTAACAAATAAATGTGCATGAGCAAGGTAGTGGACTCGACTCGCCGGGGACATTTGTGCATGAGGCACCCGCTCTATTGAAGTATTTGGTGATACATCTATCAAAGCACGCTTTGACGAACCCGTCCTCTGTGCACGTGATATCTTCTTGCACCTCTGCGCAATAGCCATTACCAAAGTTAACCACCTTTGCCTCCATTGTTGTAGCTACATAAATGACAATTGAGAATTGTAAGAATCATTTATCAAAAACGAATTCCACGATAACTTAGATAAAAATTCCAATGTCAGAGAGATGCATATATACTGATCATATGAAAAGAATTTCAGTTATCGTATACCAATGATGTGATATGATAATAATATTTATTTTTTTCTTTTTATATCTTAGCCTAGCTATTATTACTCTCTTTGATAATCATTTGGGTAATACAGTTGATTATAGATGAATCAATATAGTAGCCACTGAAAACGTACATGACCTAGTTCGTCCTAAGGACTAATTGTATGGATACTTGCAATAGGGCATTTTGAGATTACTTGAACCTAGAAGAACACGGATGATCAGAAAGCTAAGGAGTCACACTAATTCGGTCATCTTAACATTAAAATTATTATTTTAGAGTAGGAGAAAATCTTACAAACAGCTCTATATTTGACATTGTCATTCATGTAGTGTTGTATTTATAGAGTTAAAAGTGGGTAGGTTTAAAGTCCAAGTATGGTGTTAAGTATAAATAGAAATCAGTATCTGAACAAATCCTCTCAAATGTTTGAATTATAAATGTCGCATACCCTAAAAGGAAATGTTAAACAACCATAATCCCACCAAATGCATTCCAACTTTAGAAAGGAAACGAACACAATCCCCTTTCCCTAAAAACCTTTGGTAACATCAAAATTCCGAATTTCTTCTTCCCTTCCGAGCTCTTCTGGTCGAACTTCACGGACCACACCGACGCCAACTCAACAATTTTGAGGTTGTTTTTTACATTACGAAGCTGCATGCACGTTTAGATTTCTATACGATGGCCTTTCAACTTCTCAACTTAACTAGCCAAACTATTGGCAACACAGCCCTTAGCGAGCCTATAATTCTTGCAATTATTCATCCACACTATTTCATCAAAAAATAAAACTCAAGGTCATAAACTGATGGAGTTTGACAATTTGTATTGTCCTGTAGAAAAATACAAAACTCCGAGTTCGGTTCCCCCTCGATTCACTTGTGTATCAAACTTTGGGCTTAAGAAATAGCAAAGGAGCAGCCACTTGCAACCAGTGGAAGAGTGATGCGAAATAAATTATTCAATGAGTTTTTATGGATTTTTAATTTCACTGATAATGCATTCATTTGTGGAGTTTTCTCACACACACTTTCCATGCATAGTGTATCAATTCGTGATGTAATAAAAAAAAATTTCTTCCGGCCAACTTGTTTCGTTTTCTTGTACACAGAACTCCAATCTATATCATTCGCTTGGATGAAAAGAAAAAAATATTGCGAATTATTTGTGCTGCTTGTTGGCTTCTTACATGAATAATGACAAGTTTAATATGGACCATAAGAAAAAATGATTTATGCACACTTTTTTTTCAACTTCTACACACCGATTTTATTTTTTAGCCATTGAATTGAACAAATTAAAGGAGAATCAATTACCAAAAAAAAGGGGTATGCAGAAGATGAAAAATAGTTAATAGGGCAAATAATCAAATTTTATTTGTTGTTGAATATATCCAAGGCATATTTTCTTTTGAATCAATACTGGAGGCGGGGAAATTCAAACTCAAAACCTTGGAAGCAAGAGATAAAAATTTTAACAACTTGAGCTATAAGTACCTTGCATCTTCTTTTATTTTATTTCTTCTCCTTATTGATTCCATGGAGAGAACACACAGTGCAATACAATAGAGAAAATAAAAGCACCTAACAATCAAGCAAGCAGGTGCACCATATGTTAGTTTTCCCGCCAGATTCCTTATCGCATTCTGACCTACTTCTTGGATCTAACCGCTGCTTGCATAACAAGTCGCATTGTGGATCGAAACCTTCATTCGGGCATTGGTAATCTTCCAGGGTCTTAACTACGCACCCATTAGTAGCTGCACAATTGATAATGGATGCAGCTGCACAAATGACAGTTGATCAAGCATTATGGTAGTATTTTACAACAGAAAAAAAAATGAAATTACACCATGACTACTACTAGAGTAAATAAGACATGTTAATAGATTTTAGTGTATATATATATATATATATATATATTACTACTATTATACAATGTTAATAATTGCAATAGAAAGTGGAGCGATTAATTACTTGAACTAAGAAGAACAATGACGATCAAAAAGCTGAGCAGCAACGTTGCTTTGGCCATCTTAATTTTGCAATAAGAATTTTAGTACTGAAGTAGAGAAAACCTATAAATAGTGATGGGATTGCCCTTGTCGTTCCCATTACTTTGTATTTATAGAGTTGAATTAGAATGGGTAGGCTTAGACAGAGAGGATGATACTACACAATACTTCTTGACCTAAATAGTAAATTTAAAATTACTATATGAACAGATCCTCACGGATCCTCATGCAATGTATTAATAGTTAATATTGTATAGGTTATTAATTAGGAAATATCATACCAGCAATCAATATTATATAAAAAAAGTCTAAAAGCAATGTATTGTATTATTGTTAATGTTTACTTAGTTTTAAAGAAATGTCAAATAATGATTGTTCTGCTCCTTCAAGACGATATCGTCTTGTGCGGATTTAGAGAGTAATTGTGAGACCTGTATTTTTAGAATTTATTTATAGATTTATTTTAGTGAGACCCGTTCCTTAATTTTGACTGTACCATTGGATTTATTTGATCATGCATTTATTAGGGGTCCAACTTCAGTGGTACGTACCATTGAATGGTACGTACTGTTAAATGGCTAAGATTCATTTGGGGCCCACTGCAAATTAATCTGAACCATTCAATAGTCGTACCATTGAATGGTACGTACCACTCAAGATTTTTCCATTTATTAGAGCATGAGTTACTGTTAGCAAGTATGCTAGCTGAAAGTGCCTAATAAGCACTCTAGTGCTTACTATTGGAAACTATAATAATCTTAACGTGGCAGGACCATGTTTTATAGCTATCCATGGTTATGATTAGAATATAGTTTTAAGCTGCTTGTGAGCATACTTGAAGCTCCAGGTGGCTGTTCCATTTCATTACTTACATGCAAAGCATTAGTCACAACCATAAGCATATATCCAGTTCTTTCAGGTCTATCATCATATCTTTTAGCCGCCAAAAACCATCCAATTGGAACCAAATTGGATACCGCCTCTTCCTACTATAAATACAGGGCTTGTGCATTTCATTCTTCTATTCATCTCCTGCTACGTAGGTTGGCTAGTAGGGAGCCATGCATGCAGAGTGCTAGTTCATACACACATTATATATAGAGAGAAAAAGAAATTGAAAGAGGGAGTTGGGGTTTGATATGTGGAATACGGTAGATAGCTTGTCTTGTTGAGGTTCTGGCTTTAAAGTCAGTGGTTTATAATGTGTTCAAAATATTTTTATTTTACGATAATTGTGAAAACTATGAGCTATTGCGGGTTTTACTGTATTTTTAAATATCTCTCTATTTTCAAGTCAAACCTATTTGATTTCGTGTAGTATTTTGATGAGTATATATGAAATTACTTGAGATTGTTCATGGAGCATGAGAACTTTAATGTTGCATTATTCCGATGGATAAATGTAAAATGCACACGGGAATATTAGGGCAAAATGATCTTTAAAGGTCATGTCGTGAGTTACATTTGATAAAGGATATAATATGAACATGTAAAGGGACAATGTGATATGGCATCACTAGTAGAAAAAACAGCTTGGGCGACAAAACTTTGGGCAACGAATCATTTTTCGTCGCCCAAAATCACTTTGAGTGACGAAATCCATCTTTCGTCGCCTAAAGTTGTGTTTAGGCGACCAAATAATTCGTTGCTTAAAATTTAAATGGGCGACGAATAAATTTATTCGTCGCCCAAAAAATGGAAAAAGTGGCAGCAAATAGAGAATGTGGCGCCAAACTTTTGCGCAACAAAAAAATTTCGTCGCCTAAACCTTTTTAGGTTTTGGGCGATGAATTTTTTATTTCGTCGCCCAAAGATACTTTAGGTGACGAATAATGTTTCGTCGCCTAAACCTTTTGAGGTTTTGGGCGGCGACACTTTAGGCGACGAATAAGTTGTTCGACGCCTTAACCTGGTTTTGGGCGACGAATAATAATTTCGTCGCCCAAAGATACTTTAGGCAACGAATAATTTGTTCGTCGCCTAAACATAAGAAATTTACTCTACACCGTTCTTTTTTTTATCTGCTAAAGAATGACTTATTCATGTCTGAATGAAGTAATTTTTGTACAAAATGATCTTGAAGAAGAGGTCTACATATTCAACGGTTCAGATTTAAAGAAATATGTATCTATGTGTGTTTACAAATTAAGAGTTGTACGAAAAATTAACTTACAGTAAAAAATTCATAATAAGTAATTGAGATGGGGAAAAAATTTGTAAAAAATATACAAACGCTCATAACGAGAATGCCTACAACTTTCGTTTAGGGGTCATCTCCAAAATCGAACACTAGAAACCATGAAGCCTATAATATTTTTTAACCGTTGATTAACGTTTACGTTTACCCTCGGTTATTATATCTGTAATTTGTTTTTTTCATGCCGGTTCTTTTTTGAAAACATGATCTTTTACTAAATTCAATAAGATGAACGGTTCGGATTGTTGTTAGAATGTCCCCATAGTTACAGTTTACTGAAAATTGTGATGATGTTATATAGTTTCTATAAACTTTATAACGTCATACACATATTTTGCTAAACTGTAAATTTTGGGACATAATATAAACAATTTGAACCGCTCATCTTATTGTATTCAGTAAAAGATCATGTTTTCAAAAAAGAACCGGGATGAAAAAAATAAATTATTGATATAATAACCTAGCGTAAACGTAAACGTTAATCGACGGTTAAAAAATAATATAGGCTTCATAGTTTCTAGTGTTCGATTTTGGAGATGACCCCTAGACGAAAGTTGTAGGCCTTCTCGTTACGAGCGTTTGTATATTTTTTTACAAATTTTTCCCCCTTCTCAATTACTTATTATGAATTTTTCACTGTAAGTTAATTTTTCATACAACTCTTAATTTGGGCGACGAAAGTATTGTTCGTCGCCTAAAGTGTCTTTGGGCGACGAAATTATTATTCATCGCCTAAAGTGTCTTTGGGCGACGAAATTAAAAATTCGTCGCCCCAAACCCAAAATTTGCCCCCAACAACCGCAAAAAATTTTAGGCTGATTTTGAAATTTTTAATAAAATTTAGCGCAACGAAAATAGTTCGTCGCCCAAAGCCTTTGGGTTTACTTTTTTCAACCCGTGCCTTTTCTCTTCCTTCTTTCTTCTTTCTTCTTACTCTATCTGCAGACTGCTCCCTGTCGAAGCAACCCCAGCTCCTCCCTGTCGAACCAACCCTAGCTCCTACCTCTATCCCTTGCTTCCCACGTCGTCCTTCTTGCTTCAATTCCATCGCTCTCTCCGTTTCATATTGCTCTCCCGCGTTCTTCCCTCTCGCTCTTCTCTCTCTCTCTCTCTCTCTCTCTCTCTCTCTCTCTCTCAGATCAGTCCATTCCACTTCTCAACCCATTCTGTTCGGCCTTAAGCCATCGCTACCACCAGTCTACGAAATGCCGGCGTACGCGAATTCGGGTAAATTTATGCTTTAACCGTGTGAATTTATGCTTTAACCCTATGATTAAAGCATACTATCTACTTTAAATTTCTGGGTTTTTGTAAGGTTTGATGATTTTGTAGAAGTTGGGTTTTTGATTTTGTAAATTTTAAGGTGAATTTGGTTGTGGGCTTTGCAAATTACAGCGCCGACATCAACGACGAAGACGACTGTGACGCCGACAAATGGTATCTAAGGTGGTTCCCTAAACCGAGTGTTGTTTTGTAAATTATTTTGTTTGTGGAAACACATGCATCATGCACCAAATGCTTTTAGTGTCCTCTGCCATTGATGTGGCTTCATGTATTTAAGGTCTGCTTGGAGATTATTGTGAGTTAAGCTCTATATGCTGCAGATCATGCACTAAAAACCCTGATATGTGAAAACAAGATTTCAAGGGGACCTTTATCGGAGACATAGCACCCAGCTTTGCTCTCGCCCTTCTTGGTTTATGGCACACCGTTAACACTATCAAATCCTATTTTCTCAAAGGCCCTGGTAATATTACAATAAGGTTTTGGTACCCATTCAGCTCTCCCGTGTTATTGATACTGTTAATAATTCGACTTTACATGAGGCCCTCACAATTTGGTGGTCATGTATGCAGATAAGTGAAAGCTTACTGTTAAAATTGAACTACATCCTATCGGCCGTATTCATGTCCAAAGTTTCGTATGTGGAATTCCTAGATAGAGTGCTTTTGTCGGAGTTTTGAAGATGAGTGATAAATTTAACGAATTCCTCAACAGGTGAGTGTGGCAATTCTGAGTTTTGGAAGATGAATGGCAATTATATTTTGAGAAATATCATGAGAATGAATGATAAATATAACGAATTTTGATTTGAATTGCTAACAAAGATGAGTGATAATTATATTTTGGGAACTCATTTATTTCTATAAAGTCTCATACTCATGAATATTGTCATCAAAGCGGATGGCATGAAAATGTTAATGCCAGTCTGCACAAATGAATTTTATCACGGTATCTATAATATTTACCATTCATGCTTAGTCTTTTTACACCGACTTTGTATTTCCTAAACAATTGAATAGGAATTTTGTATGCTAGCATAGTTGTAAAGGTTTCTTTAAGCGAATACTGTTGAGATGGTTAGAGTATATGTTTGTTGTGGTATTGTGAGGGGGATATTGATTCAGTCCCTAACAAAATGGAGTAGACAGTTGATGTCTGTACATTCCAAAGTTAACATCGCATATGATAATCAGTGACGTTGATGGTCCTCCCTCTTGGGAATTCGTCTGTTGACGAGTGGTGTCATATTCCATTGCCTTGTGGAGCAGTGTTACTGCCTTTACCATTTGGGACTGGCCATAAGTCACCGGCATTTTTTTCAATTTTCAATTTTAGAGGGTCCATATATGAGATTCGTTTCAGTATGTTTAATTAAGTCAAGATGGGATAAGTAGCTTAGATTGTAAGGCCTTTGTTTGTGAGACTTGGCTTAGGTTTTTCAATAGTCTAAAACTAATTATGTATCATGCTTTCCTGTTTATAGCATCCTATACTATTTTTCGTTATCTAATTTGGAAGATTATTCTTACTTCTTAGTTTCCCCATCAATTGCTGAGGAAATAAATAGGAGTCTAGGATTATCCTTTTCTAGCTATAAAGTATAAATAAATCAGAACTGTCTTTCATGAAAGAATATTAGTAAATAACATCCTATCCACCTTGTCAGAGGAACCTAAATGTTTTAATTTTTTGGAAGTTTTTCATTCAGGTTAACTAGAGGTTAGTTGTTAAGAGTGAGTTTGGTAATTGCATTGATATTGTTTGGAAGAAAGTAGACAGTCATGACATTATGTGTCTTTTTTGTTGTAATCGGAGTGAGTGAGCATCGTCAATATCATGCTCAAAATTTTCATTTGTACCCATAAAACTTAGTGGCTGGTTTTATTCCCCTTTACAGCATTCGCTCCTATATTGTGTGGATAAGTTTTCAAAGTATGCAGTTTACTCTATGAATTTCTGGCTTGCTTTGCAGAATTGTATATCCTCCTGTCATGCCTTATGGTGGTAGTGATGTTTTTCCTGGGCCTGGTGCTGGAATCTACCCTTCAAGGTATTGTATTTCAACAAGACATCATATTGATATTGGTGGTCATTGTAGTTTAAACCCTGTTTTACTGTTTGATATTTGACAACATGTTAGTTAGGTTCTTTGCTCTCGGATCTGCTAGGTTCTTCTAACTGGATGATCTAACTTGGTTTGAATCACATATTTTTAGAGGTATGTAATCACCAAAACCTGCTTCTTGTCCTAAATCCACACATATGTTGGCATATCTATTTTCCAACTCTGGTTATAAGTTGTAATGTATCAGGATTCTATGTAGTTGGTATTTTTTTGTTGAGTGACCTAGGGATAAGGATGGATGCTAGGAATAATGACTCTCTCTTTGTTGACATTATTAGATTTTGTCAAATGTTGCTGCTTGCAATCGGATTTGGTCATGTTTGGAATTTTGCTCTGGTTGTTTCCCTTTTAATTCAGCTTCCGCTGAGCGAAACATGTCTGCCTATGTTGATTATATATGTGGTCTATTTTGAGGTATTTTCATCATTGAGTGACTTTTGATCTCTACTATTACAGTGAGTGAGAGAAGAGAATGGAGCTGCTGCAGTGGTTAAAAGGGCAGAGATGAAAGTTTGAGTATATAGTTGTATTTGCTTAGTTCAATTTTATTTGTATAAAAAATTGAGATATCATATAGGTTTAAATGATTGAATGGTGATTTGGAATAAAAAAAGTCCTTGGTTTAGTTAGTGTTTTCAAAGTGATATGTGATATGTGATTGTGTACGTACATTTCTTTATATAATCTAATTTGTTTTTTTACATTGTTTATTATATTTTATTGTCTTTTAAATACTAATGAATTCATTATATTAATTAATTTAAAAAATTTAAAAAATTTAAAAATTTAAAGAAAATTAAAATATTAAATATTTTGGGCGACGAAACAACCACCGTCGCCTAAACCTTTGTGCGACGGTATATTTCGTTGCTTCAAGTTTAACCAAACTTAGGACGACGAAATATTTTCGTTGCCTAAAGGTTGCATTTGGGCGACTAATGTATTTCCTTCGTCGCCCAAATGCTTGGTCGACGGACTTTCAGCAACGAATTTTGGGCGACGAATTAATGGTCGCCCAAATGTTTAGGTGACGAAATGGGACCTTGAGCGACGAAATTTTTTTTGTTGCCCAAGTACCTTTTTCTACTAGTGCATGATGTGTGATAAAGCTTTTGATATTCTAGTGTGAGTAAAATAGCACACTTGACTGGCATATTACATATTCTACTCTTTGTGCGACGATGGTTGTTGCTCACCCCCACCCTTTTATTTTACGGATGATTTATTTGGCAAGATAGAGGCTAGATGTGACGACCCGTCCCTAATTAAATTGTATTTTATTTCTCCGAAGTTGTAAATTGACGAAAATGCCCCTGAAAGGGCTACGTGGAAGTCCTACGTGGACGTTTGAGTTCTTTTTAAATTTTGACTTTTCACTTACCGTATTCTTGTAGTATTCGTCACTAGGAACGCGGGAGCGCGACCGAGACGTAATTCCATTGTGTAACGAAAAAGTTACGTTAATTTAAATATTTATTTCCTGTTATGGAAATATGGTGGTACGTGTACTAGGCGGGATCCAGTTACCCGGCTTATTTGGGAAAAATCTTGTCCTTTTTCTTTTTGGGAGCTTTAATGAAAAGGGATTCTACAAACTTTTTCTTAACCAAAAACACCCTAATAATTTTATTTAATGAAAACGTCACAAATTACATATATCAAGCCCTAAATATTAAAACCCACAACTGGAAGCAAAAGCCCAGCACGCAACCCTCATATTTTTTCTTCTAGCCTTTGCCCCTAACGGCTATTAGCCCAGATCCGTCAAACTACTGCCACTATTTCTAGAACTGAACACTCTTGACACACCCCACCCTCGATACCCACGTGGATACCGAGTTCGGGCGTGCTGGCCGACACTCGTAAGTGACGAAGCCATTAAATGCATGACAACACTTAGTTTAAGTAAATTAAATTACCATAAAGCTGCGGAAATTAATGTCAACATGCACAAGGTTCAGAGCGTACTAATTTGAAACAGCGGAAACAAATAATGAATCAAATTCATAGAATTTCTATCCATAACAGGGATGGATATTATTAAAGAAACTGAATAACAGAAAAGATAAATCCCTACATGGTCGGGAAATAGAATCAGAGCTGCCACTCGGATGCCTCGACTTCACCAAATGCTCTATCACTAGGTCCTAAAGGGGGCGCAAAAACAAGGGTGTGAGTGGACGAAAATAAAAGTTTTCGAAATACCTTTCTCTTTTCAACATAGTAACCCCTGTTTGAAATCCAGTATATTTGCAAAATCATACTACCGTAGTATGTATCAAAATCATACTATAATATAAGTATATAGCTGAAAGTAAATCTCAACGCAAAATCTGTAAATAATACCATAATAGATGTCAACCCATACTTTATAAGTATAACTGGAAATATATATATATCAACATAATTCCGTAAATAACAATTCATATTCCCATAAATCGTTTCGCCATATATATATATCAATAGTATAGATAAGAAATCCAACACAGGGTATATGAGCAATCACCCATGTACGTGTTGAGGAACAGCCTCTCAATCCCCGTACAAGCACTTTACGTTATCAATCAATTTGTACTCCTAGTACCACACACATGTAAGCACTTGCACATTAGCGCGTCACACTCGAGTCCTTACGTAATGGGGCATTTTCCCCAAAAATAAACATAAACGTAAGACAAGCTTGCACTAAGGTATTTACCGGACAATACCCCTGGAGTACAGTGTGTGTGACCCAAACATGTGAGACTTGTCCTACGGCCGTGAGACGGTACTACAACGTAGTGAAAGCATACCAAGTGTGTTTGAAAACATACATACATATATCATGTGTATAAGTGAAGAATATCATATACTTCATAATTTCTCAAATATTTAAACGTTGTATAATCGAACATAATCATGCTTAGAAGCCATAAAATTAAATATCAATATATCCAATGATATTCATCTTTCAAAATCATTTCATAAAATATATATATATATATCCATATATATATATATAAACATGCCTCCAAAACATTTAAACTCATGTAAGAAAACCATTTCATAAATATTTTCAAGCATATAAACCAAGTATGAAAACAAAAGTCCACTCACTGGTGATCGGGAGTGAAATCCCCCTCGGCGTTGCCCTCCTCGAAGTGTTGCGCCGAAGAATTACCTATTTAATATTAGGGGAAAAATTAGAACCTCCCTAATATAAATTAATATAGGCCCTATAGAAAAATATTCCAAAAATGATACTATTTTGGCGAAAACGGGCTCGAAAAACGATTTCCGGAGCCCGAAAACCCTGCCGGCGACGGCGCCGCCATGCGCCGCCGCACGCGCCGGGAAACGGTCGCACACGCCGCCACGCACTGGGAGGAGCCGCCACGCGCCGGCACGCGCTGGCACGTGTCGCCACGCGCTGCACGTGCCTGCTGACGTCATCCCACGCGCGGCTGACGTCAGCCACGCGCCTGCTGACGTCAGCGCCGTTAGTTTAACGAAATATACCTTTCTGACGGAATATTCTGACGCCGTCAGGAATATTCCGTTACCGTTGAAGGAATATTCCTCTGTCTTCTTCCCCTCGCCGGTCGCCGGAGCCGCCGCCGGCGCTGCTGTCCTCCGCCGTCTGGTTCGCCGGAATTCTGGGAAATTTTCCAAATTAATTCCAAAACTTCAAAAATTCATAACTTCTTCGTTCTTTGGCCAAATTTAACGTGCCATATATCAAAATGAAGGTATTGACGAGTAGAATATTTTCATACCAATTTGAGGCCGGAAAAATGGCCGTAGATGGCCTGAAATTGGCCGGGAAGCTTTGGGAAACCCTAATTCCATTCTCCTTCAAAACTGCACCAAATTGGACGTTCTTTATATCGATTTGAACCTACTCAATCCAATAAAACCAATGGTAATGGTCTCGAGGCTTACCTTGGTCTGGTTTGCACTGGAAATTGACGGACAGTTTGTGGAAACCGTTCCGACGTCGATTTGATCAATCGGGTTCGAGTTTGGAGATTCTAAAATCACAGCCTCGTCTAGAATGACGAAGCGATCGTGATGGTATTGATTTTGGGCAACGGTTTGACGATTTTGTGATTCGTCCAAAGGTTAGGATTTGTGTAGTTTTGGGTGGTTTTGGCCGAGAGAATGGGAGAGAGGGAGAGAGATCGTGCAGGGTTAGTGGAATGCTGCAGAGCAGCTAGGTCAACCCAAAAACCCTAATTAACAAACGGGTGTGAAAATTACTAAAATGCCCCTACCCTTTAAAGCTTCATAAAACGTTCGTTTTAACTCCGAATTGATTTCCACTTGCGTCCACGCGTTCGTATCGACGAGTACATCATGAATATGGAAAGAAATAAATTTTCACAAGTCATCTCGAAAAGTCAACAAAAGTCAACATTGACCACTAGGGGTATTTTGGTAATTTTGCATAAAAATTTGGGACGGGTTGTAACAACTCTACTATTTCTAGAACTAAACACTACCACTATTTCTAGAACCAAATATGAAAGTATCAATTTTGAGGAAACACTTACATGAAAAGGAAGTCCATGAGTAGAGGATTAAACTTCTCTCTTGGGTCGATGACCAATTCCATCAGGTTTGGTCGAAAATTGACAAAAATCACTAGAAAAACGTCACCTTTGGAGAGCTCAATCTCCCTGGACATTGAGTTTCAATATGTGGGTCATGTATTAGAAAAAAGAAAGTGTCAATACGAACTTGTAATCTCTGACCTTGTGTGATTTCGTTACCATATGAGAGACTTATGAAGAATCTAAGTTTGGAAAGAAGAAAATGAGAGGGAGGAACACAAGATGGAAAAAGAAAACTGGCACTAAGACTGTCAGGGAAAAATCCGAACTCATTCAATTATTTTGGTTGGGCTTGTCTAATTGAGCTGATTTGATATTAGGTTTTTTCCCTAACCATTAACTAAAATTGTTTGGATTCTTTTGGGAAAAATCTTGAGTGGTACGTATCATTCAATGGTACGACTATTGAATGGTTCAGATTAATTTGCAGTGGGCCCCAAATGAATCTTAACCATTTAACAGTACGTACCATTCAATGGTACGTACCACTGAAGTTAGACCCATTCTTTTGGTTAAGATTCAAAGTTTTGAAGTCCTTAATATTAGTTTCTCTTAAAAATAATTATTTTTCTCCATGTGAGCCTCTTTTTAATTTTCTTCGTCTAATATATGTGAAAAGATATTAAGTTTAATTATTTTGTAATAAGGTTGTAGTGACGACTCACTGACCGACGACGTTTGATCACTAGACGATTTTGGTGACAAATTTTTTAAGACTACTACAAAAGACATGTAGACATGTTTTCTTCTAGTGTCCATCGATAGGAAATTTCAAACTTAGGTTTTTTATTTCTAGGAATTATGTTTAGGACTTCAAAAAACTTATTGCTACTTCTAAGTGTATTATTCTTTTTAAATGTGAAAAGTTTGAAGTATATTGTGAGTTTTTTGGAGTGTCATTAATAGCACTCTTATTTTTTTTAGTTGTGATTTAATAATGAAGTTTTGCGTTCAAGAGACAAAAGTTAATTAATTCATTACTCTATGTAGTAGTCACTAAAAATACCTCAAGCTCAAACAAAGCCACATAATTCAGCACCATTATAGAGTGAAGTTATAACAAAATGCCAAAACCATATTTTAGGGACTTCAAATCTTCTGCAACTATTTTATGTGTGGCCTTTATGTGGCCTGTTTACAAACTTAGCTTCAACATAACTCTGTCAACTCTCAATAAAATTAAATAAAAATAAAAACAAAAGTAAGAAAAAAGAAGCCCAGCAACCACCAACCGGCCTGTGTTACCATCCCCAACCCAATCGACGAGTCGACGACACCCCGACGCTGTGCTGTTCCCATCGCCTCTCTCTCTCTCTCTCTCTCTCTCTCTCCGTCCGTCCGTCCCTCCCTCTTCCCCTCCCCTCCCCCTCCCCCTCCCTCCCAAAAGCCAATTTTAATGCTCCTTCAAAGAATAAGGGACGACAAAATTTGGGAAGATTGAAGACTAAATCACTTTCGGTGCAAGATTCGTTAGATTTACACTCTTGGTAATCGGTGCCGACGTACCCGACTCGGAGAACCACTTTTTTGTTTTAGACGGATTGCGATTTGTGATCTGAGCGAGTTGAGGTTCGTTCGGCGGTAGAGAGGGAGGCAGAGGAGGGGTAACTCAGTTAAGTTGTTTTAAGTGAATGTCGCAAAGTTAGAGAGGCCATATAGAGGCCACACTCATTTTTGGGTGCAGACGATTTGGACTCTATTTTAGGAGAGTGCTACTAACCTTTGCATTTGAATTTTTTTATTTTATCAAATATCATATGTTATTTTGTACATGAAAAACAAATTTTGTTAATGTTTTTCGTTAGGAATTAAAGATGAAAAAAAAATTTTAAAGGCATTAAAAGTCTTATTTTTTGTGTAAAAAATGACACGTGACATTTGATAAAGTGAAAATGTCCAAATGCAAAAGTTAGTGCAAAGATTGCTAACATTTCTCTGAGTTTTAATATTGTTGGCCTTTTATGAAGCACTTGATATAGCATAATTAGTAAAATACAAAATGGGTATAGTACGTGAATATACGTAGGTGTATTATTCGGCAACTTTACTTAAAAAATATTTTAAAATTTTTGATCAATTTTTTTATTGAAATTAATTAATTATTTTTATTTATTCAATAATATGTTAAAATACGTGAGTTTTGTGAATATTATTAAAATTTTTGTGAAAATAACATGTATTAAACTTGAAAAAGTAAGTAGTGTATTGTACATTGAAGTTTTAAAAACCATGTTTCTTGCGGGTTCGTTGTGACACTGAGTTTTATTTGTGAATTCGATCTTATTGGTTATCGGCTCTAATGAGTTTGGTTACATTGTATAATATGTTGTTTACTCATTGTTCTGAATTTTCTGATGTCGTTGTTTAAATCTGTGTATCTGTATGGGGTTATTTGTATCGGTCCAAACTTGAATTAGGCCCAATTTATGAATGAAAAATCTGTGTGTCTGGCTAGTTGTAAAATATTATCAAATGGCCTTATAAAACTACTATTAATGTTTTTCACCCTAAAAAATCAGCCATCGGCTAGAGCATACTCTAGCCCCCAATGCACAAATATTAACACTAAATAGCATGCATTTGGTGGGATTTGTGTGTGTTGGCATTTCTTTAAAAGTCTATGCAAAATTAATGAGAGTATACAGAGTAATCAGATTGTGTTTGTATGAAATTTATGTGTTTCGATTCTTATTTCTATGTATGTGTAGTAGTTATCTGTTTAAATCTACCCCAATTGTCTATACATACAATGCAATAGCAATGATAATCATGCATACATACATCATTTCTAAGATATTATTTTTTCTCTAAAACACTAATTTTAAGGTGAAGATGGCCAGAGCATCACCATTCCAAAGCTTTCTGTTCATAATTGTTCTTCTTGGTTAGGTAATCTCGCAATATCCTATTGCATCTATCCCTGTATGTATGCCATGATAGGCCGAACACTAGCTCATATTTTTTATTATTGATTACTATGCATAATTTAATTAACTATTCAATCAAATTAATTAATTTGTGTAGCTACAAATATGATGGCTATGAGACCTAAGGCCTCGTTTGGTACGCCGTATAGCGCACCGGATAGTACTAATGATCCGGTCTCGGGTGTTTGGTGCGCTTCGTACTAAAATAGTCGCCAGACTATTTAAACCGGGCCCACCATTTAGTACCCCTCACACCCGACTAATTATACGCCCAAAAACCTCTGTATAATTAGTCGGGTTCATCCCTCTCACTCTCTTGGTCTAGCTTGAAGGAAAATATTTGAATTACAAGTTCATTTGAGCAACACTTAAGCATGCTATTAACAAATTAAAGGCTCTTAGTTAGCATATTAGTACTAAAAAACAAAACTTTGCTAATGACTTTTGAAGCCTAAATGTTGTGAACCAAGATACAACTCAAAATCACATTAGTAAGTTGTAGCATCCTATACCTTTGTAGAATCTTTTTTGCATGAGCAAAGGCTAAATACCCAAGAGGGCCTTCAATCTCATCTTGGATGAACACCTTTGCTTGGAGGAGTTGTCATTGCACCTTGAATCAAATTGAAGGTTACCTACGTACTCCGTCTCCTACGAAGATCAAACTTTTCGTAGTTCTTGCATTTGATGAGGATTTGAGTGAGTTTGTATAAAGAACAAATTGTGTTCTTCACACACACCTAGGCCCGGCCAACCCAGTATAAATAGTCGATATTAGTCCGGTACTGCACCAAACGCTCGACTAATTTAATCAGTACTGTCCGATGACAGATTATCCTATCCAACTGAAATAGTCAGTCTAGTCCGAGCTGCCAAACGAAGCCTAAGTGTATTGTAGGTTGGAGTTTTAAAAATCATGTAATCTAATGAATTATTAAAAAGCGTACAAAACACGAAAGTATTTTTGAAAGTACGTAAGTATACTACGTATGATACGCATGTTTACTAACAATGCTTGATAATTCTACTGTGATTTCTATGGATTTCAGGCCAGTTGGGCGCAACTTGAATTATTCGTTACTCCCCGAATAATTTTCAAACGATGTCCTTTTGTCATTTTGTTTTGGGATGTATTTGGTGGGATTGTATATGGTTTGGCTAGTCTATGGGGCTTCAGGTTTGACATTTGCTTGTATATGCGACGTTAACAATTGATGCATTTATTGAGAGGATTTGTTAAAGATACTTATTTCTATGTTTGTGGAGCAATGTGCCTACTAACTACCATATTTATCTCTTCAAACCTACCAACGTTTCAAGCCTATAAATAAAACGTCATAGGAATGATAATGACAAGTACAGAGATATTTGTAAGATTTTCTCCTTATTTCCTCTTTCTGATCATTCTTGATCATTCTTGTTCTTGTCAGCTCAGGTAATATTTTTTGTAGGAACATCACATTACTCTACCAACACTAATGGCTGGTCCATTTGTACAGTTAGGTATATAATATCATGTTAATTTTTTTTTTCATATGATGTTCAATTGTCATATATATTTGCAGCTACTAATATGGAGGCTACAAGTGTTCGACAAATAAATAGAAACAACAAGAACTATGATGCTCCCATGCAAAGCAGTGGAAGCAGACGTCTCGTGCACAACTGCAGGGGCAGCCCCAGCGTGTGTTGCTAAATGTCGCTTAAACTATGCCATAAGTTAACTGAACCAATTTGCGAACATGTCCCCGAAGTGCCCAGTGCATTAACTTGCACATGTAGATATCCTTGCTAGATATTCTTGTTCTCTCGCTTTGTGTCTGGATTATCAATAAAAACGAACTAAAATAAAATGTCTTTCAGAATATAATTAAGCAATATACATCGTTCATCTCTCTCTATCTCTCCCCATGGTTTTACTAATTTCATTGTCTTTGGTGATTTTATTGGGTCAATTTTTTATTTCCTCACTTTGATAAGTGATATTCTATTTTGTATTAAATAAATTACAAGATATGAAATTCTAACTAGGTTGCATAGAGAACAGAGGGAGCACATCGATTCTAACTAATATGGCTATATTCGCGTCCGCTGTGCTTTGATATATTTAAAATATTATTAAACAATATTTGTTTATCTCTACTCATAAATGGAGAACAATAACTGTCAACTGATTGACTCAAAATAGCCTTTATCTTCCCAATGTTGTTGGTGCCAAAACTCGGATAGAGCTTGGATACATGGAGTTCAACACGTATTTGTCTCGAGTGTTGCTTTCAGTCTCAGTGCCATGAGATGACTCGGGAGAAAGAGAGAATAGGCATGCCACTGTTGGTGGCTACCAACAGACAGTGTTTGTGTTTGAGTGAATGTAAGGTTGCCATAGAAATGACTTCTTAACCAAACGATTGTGCGCCGAGTGGGACACTGGTTCGACTGGATTCTTTTTGGTGCCTTGAGTGAACGAGGACTTGAAATTCAGTGTGAATTTGTGTGTTTTTGCCTAAAATGTAAATGGAAGAGAAATAGAAACTAAAGCGAGAAACAAAATGTAATCATTTTTTGATGAAGTCAATTACAAAAATTTATAAAGTAAAATTCAGGCCCGATAGGCTAAGCTACATAGCTTGAAATGTAAATGATTGGCAATATAAAGAAAGCTGTAAAGAAAGCACTAAAAAGTCTAGCAAGATTCAGGCCATGAAGGGCAAGATAATGCTAGATGAGTCCACCGAGATCACTGGTGTCAGATTAGACTTAGTACAAAACATACACCTTAGAGAAGGAATCGGGGTGGTTGGAATTGCACGTCGACCAAATTATATCATAGGGTGGAATAGCAATAATCGTTTTAGATCGGGGATCGTAGGCAGTGTTTGTTTTGAAGGAAGGTTTTGAGATTGTAGCTGAAGAGCAATTGAGTTTGTGCTGAAAAGTAGTTGGGTTGATTGAACAATCACTCAAGGTTTTGTTTAATCGTAGAGATTGAATTTGAAAAATGTCTTGAGCTTGAAGGTCTCTGACTCTATTTATAGGTAGAGGAGAAGGAGCAACCTCGATCATATCGCTGAGCTGGAGCAGGGGTAGATCGGTCTATGGTTAGTGGCATTCAGTTGTGTCTTGAGGCTATTTGCACGATTCTGGTGGTGACATCAACATGTCGGATGACGTGTATGTGTGCATTTAAGGGGACAAGATATTCCCAGGCTCTAGTTGTTTGTGTGGTAGATGTGTCTTGGAGAGAACTGTATTTGAGTCCTTGGACAGGCTAGAGAGAAATGAGGTGATCGTCCGAGTCCTGGTTTGGGCTTCGGAGTTTGTGGACCGAAGTCGTGCGACTTTTGCATAAATAAAAATGGATAAGCTCCGTAACAGACCTTATTTTTATTTATGGCCCAAACAGTACCCACAAGTTTAAGCAGGCGTGAGTGGAATGTCTATTTAAATTTGTAGAAGGAGAAGTTAACAAAAGTCGTGTGACCTGATTTGATTGCCACCAACCTCTGACATTTTTAAATTTTGGAGAATCACTTGCTAGTCGCGCCAATGGTTCAATCATAACTTCTTTGGGCACGGGTTGCCTTCGGCCCCACTAATTTCCCTCATTCAATTCGTATGAGAGATAAAAGGTAAAGTAGAAGAAAAGTTGAAATCTTTCAACCCTTTTTTGAGCAAATTCCTAATTCCCAAATTTCTACAAAAAGTTCTCAATTTCGGAGTAGGCTACAATGCTTGCAAGCATTGAATGCTTACACCGATCTCACCATTAAAATGAGGGAGGAGAGAGGAGAGAGGGGGGAAAGAAGGGTGAGATCAGTGTGAGCATTCAATGCTTGTGAGCACTATAGCCAGTCCCCTCAATTTCTTCTTCAAAGTTTAATATGGCTCCCAAGAAAGATAAGGACGGTGCCGCCAAACGCTCTAGTAATGCGAACCAAATGACGGATAAGGATATAGGCCGACATCACTCCGTGCGATTGGGGAATGTTGGACCTTATGACCGCCATATGCATGTGTTAAATTCGACTATAAGTGACCTCTTTCTTGGCTCATATTGGTATGTTATGTTGCCAGCCTCGACTCTTCGGTTTGTGGATGACCGATTGATAGTCCCTCCCATGTACTGTCGTTTGTCAATAAACTGGGTGTGCTGGCCTAAGATTTGCCGATCCTGGTGATCAGGTCAGCGTGTCAGATGACGTGTATGTGTGCATCTCAGAGAAAACAGTATTAAGCCCTTAGACAGACTAGAGAGAAATGAGGCGGTCATTCGAGCTCTGGTTTGGGCTTCGGAGTTGGTGGGCCTAAGTATGTGCAACTTTTGCGTAAATAAAAATGGATAAGCCTCGTAATAAACCTTATTTTTATTTTTATTTATGGCTCAAATAAGTGTAATCTCACAGTATGTATGACCACCGGCTTACAAATTATATATCTTCAATTCTTCTTCCCTTAAAAAAAATTAAACAACAGCAATAACAACAATACCACCTTAATCTTGCTCCCAAACAGTATCTGGGTTCGAATATTGAAATAAAAGATCAAAAATCAAAGATAATTGATGATGAGATCCCATGAGCATAGAATACAGTTTTGTTTTCATCCAACTAAATTCGTTATACCATACTTCAATCTGTTTGCATCTACTCACATTTCTAGACACAACCAGACGAGTGTGGTTAAAACTTAAGGTGCCTATATTGGAACCAACTTATGGTTAAGTTCACCAATAAATTTTTTTTGTCATTTTAATCTCCAATTTGCCCTTAATTTTAATATTAACAAAACATTTAAAATTAGTAAAAAAAAAAAAAAAAAAAATCTCCATGCTTCTCTCCTCCTCCTCTTTCTCGTCCACACCAACTACTGCACCATCCACCCTCATCTCCATACCTCAGTAAAATCCAAAATGTAATTTCAAAAGGAGAGAGAATTTCCATACAAAATCTGAAGTCAATTTTTTTTAAAGCCATCTAACAGATTGCAGGCTTTGGTTTTAATTTTTAGATCGGAGGTGGAGGTTGGTGTTGTGTCGGAGAGGATGGGGGTGGTTGGTGTCCAGATGGGGGTTGATGCGGACAGAGGAATCGGTTATGGTGAGGGAGGGGGGATTGGAGGAGTTCCATATCCTGGAAGGGGTCGGTGGTGCAGGTGGCTGGTGTGGAAGATAGAAGAGGAGGAGAGAAGCGTCGGGTGGAAACGTTTCAGATTTTTATTTTAAATTTAAATGTTTTACTCATATTGAAATTAAGGGTAATTAAGGGCAAATTGCGAAACAACTTGACAAAATATTCTTATTGGGTGAACTTAACTATAACCCAAACATAAATCCTAAACTTGGCATGCATTAATTTGATGGATTTTGGGTTTGTATGGCGTTTCTTTAATAGTCTATGCAAGTTTAATGAGAATCCAAAGTAATCAGATTGTGCTTGTATAACATTTATTTGATCAGATATTTCTACTTATGTAATATTTATCTGCTTAAACCTACCCAAAGTCTCAAGTCTATAAATACACAACATATGAATGACAATGGCATGCATAAGCTATTTCTAAGATATCGTTTTTCTATAAATACTAATTGTAATGTTAAGATGACCAAAGCATTGTCACTCTACAGCTTTTTGATAATTATTGTTCTTCTTGATTTAGGTAATCTTTCAACATCCAATTGCAACATATCCATGCATGTATGTCGATAGATCAAATTAGCTTATTGATTACTAAGCAGATTGATCACCTTTAAGTAACTATATTAATCAAATTCCAAGTTCATATCTAAACTAGTTTTATTTGCTCAATCGTCATTTGTGTTACTGTATAGCTACTAAGATAATGGCTATGAGAGCCGTGGATACTGGCGGTCATGAGTGCACGGAGGTGCAACCTGATGTCCCATGCACATCTCCAGGAGAAGAACAAGACTGCTTTTATAGATGTCAATCCAAACATGCTAAAGCCGAGGGATTTTGTCAAAATGTCTCCGGCGGGCTTGATACTTGCACATGCAAATATCCTTGCTAGATGCTATTGCTCTCTCCTGTTGTGTCCTTTTATGGATTATCAATAATGAAGAAATAAAATTTAACAATTTTATACGATATATTTAAGCAATGTACACTTTTATACGATATAATATAGGTAGCTAAAAACAATTTATTAGATGTAATATAGATGGATAAATATAAATAATCTATGATATAGGTATGTTAAATAAATAAATAAAATATGATATAGGGGATCAAATGGATATTTAATTCGTTAATCATAGGATTTAGGATATCACATTCTTTAAAAATTTCAGTTTTATCACAAACTTAACAAAAAGGTAATAGTCATCGGACCTATTTTAAAGAAGGGGACTATTCCTAATAATAGGTCACTAAATTAGATTTGTATTGAATTTATCTAAAATAGTATTTGATTCGTTACCTAATAATACGGATCAATATAATGCAACGCATGTCCTCTTATTTAAAATTAAAAAAACATATTCTCACCCAATAATAATGCTACATACATCTTCTTATTTTAATTTGAAAAACTATTATTCAATTTGAAAGGTGAAATGTCATGTCTATAGAAGCCCAACAAGTATACATGAGCAGTTTCCAAGGACAAATATGTTACAGTTTCTAAGAGACAGGCTGCGGTCCATCACTAATAGCATCGATATTGTCCCTCCTTAATCACTTGTGCGATCATAGGTGTGAGATTTTTATGCAAAGGGCCTCAATGCAATTAGAAGTGAAACAATTTGATATAAGTTGTATTTGTTTTGTGAGATGACTGATGTGAGACTTTTTGCTTTATTCAACACGCCCCATCATGTTGGACCACTTTAGAGGGGGCCAGACGTGGAGCTACATCGGTCATGTTTGTAAGTGAACCTAGTAATTCGAGCCTAGATCTAAAAATTCGCTCTGATACCATGTTAAAGTTTCAGAAAGATAGGCCGCCGTCCATCTCTAATAGCATTGATATTATCCCCACTTAATCACCCGTGCAATCAATATGTGTGAATTTTTTATGCAAAAGGCTTCGATATAATTAGAAGTGAAACCATTTAATAGAAGTTGTATTTATTTTGTGAGATGACCGATCTGAAACTTTTTGCTTTATTCAACAAAATATTCTTCTTGCCTTCTAAATAAATAATTAAAGACTTCATCCTCCTCATAAAAAAGAGAAAAAAATTATAAAAAGTCATATTGTATGTAATCGAAAAGTTGGCTACGAAAACCCAACAGCATATATTCACAATTTTATTTCATTCAAATGAATTCAGCTACTTGCTTCCATTACTGACCAGACAGACACCAAATTCTCCTTTAGGTGCTTCAACTGCGATATAGGTAGAAGAAGCTGGTACAGAAAAACCTTCTATATAAGGTTTGAGACGAAGAGAAATGTCTATCTATTTTATATTTAGTTATTCAGTTAAACCAATGAGTCGTTATTGTAGCAGATAACAACAACTGCGGTATAGGTAGAAGAAGCTGGTACAGAAAAACCTTCTGTATAAGGTTTCAACCCATTTCTAACAAAGACAGATTTTTGCAGAGGCCATCGCTACAAGGAAAAATAGATTTTGCGGACAAAAGGCTTAAGCCAAAAGTGGAAAATTAGTCGCTATAAGTCATCAGCGACGAAACAATGTTGGCCGCCACATGTCGTCGCCAAATCCTCGTCAAAGAATTTTTTTGCGACTAAGATTATAACTTTCGCCACCAATTAGCAATCGAGACCAAATGATTATTCTGGTCGCTGTTTCACGTTATTCACGACTAACTTTACATTGGTCGCCAAATATTTCGTCGCTAAAGCACTTTTAACTTTACATTGGTCGCCAAATATTTCGTCGCTAAAGCACTTTTTTCTTGTGGTGCATGCGCGAATATTAACGCCAAAAATATTGCCATAGTTCTAACTCAGAAAAAGAAAAAAGAGAGAGAAAAAAAAAGAAACAACTTATCATCACACTCGCTTCAAATGGAGTACAATGTCATTTACATTTTAACGTTGACATGCGTTTGGTTGGGTCCGTTGGGATTGTATGTGTTTGGCATTTCGTTATGTAGTCTATGACTCTATGCAACGACATTACATTTCTTGAGGACTTGTTAAGATACTAATTTTTAGTGGAAAATACTTAGTTCATTTTGTGATATGTAGTCCTTCCTCCAGAAAATTCACATACATTACATTTTATTTTGTGATTTAGGGTCAGTATGAGGTTGCTGTGTTTTAAAAAAAACTACTTCTAAAATTAGTTTTTAAAAGCAACCTCCATGGTGCTTTTAAAAGTTGTTATTTTAATGTCATAACTTTTAAAATAAGCAGTATATTTCATTTTTACCAAACACTTTTTATCTGCTTAACTTTAAAGTGAAACAGTTTTTAGTAAAAAAAAAAACAATATCAAACGAGGCCTTAGTGAGCTACTTTTGTATAAGAAGCATCAGCTCTTTTTACATAAAAAGTCAATCCATGTTATGATTTACTATGTATGTCTTGCAATAATATGTGTGCTTGGTCGGCTTCTAATTTTTCAAAGGAAAATATGAGGGTCGTTGTCTATAAGAATCCATTCTTCCGTCCATGCATATCGCATTTAGACAATAATAATTTTTTCGTGTGCTTTTAATTTTTTCCTTATGATAAAAAAAATATATAAATGAAACAAAAATGTTTTTCATTTCATTGTAGCGTATCAACATTAATGATTAACGGCTTGGGTCAAGATATGAGGAGCAAGTTTTACACACATCATGACACATAGTCCCAATCTTCAATGGATAGGATTGCATTTCATAATAATTAATGATTTCTTTACCTTTCCTTTTTCCAAAATTTCTTTACCATTATTTGAGGACTGGTTCGTACAATAATTTTTTAAGTTACTATGTATGTCTACCAAGCACATATTATTGCAAGACATACATAGTAATTAGCCAAAAAGAATGTGATTTTGTTTGACATTTAATCTCATGAGTACTGTTGCATATTTAGGTCAAATAAACACAATAGGAAATGAGAATAAATACAATAATACCATATTTATCTCTTTAAACCTACCCCAAAAGTTTCAAGCCTATAAATACAATATGAATGATAATGACAAGATATAGAGCAATTTGAAGGTTTTCTTCTTTCTCTAGAATACTAATTGTAAAGTTAAGATGGCAAATACATTCTCGGTCAGTTTTTTAGTCATTTTTGTTCTTCTCGGTTCAGGTAATGTCAACAAATTATATGCACACGAAAAGAGTACTTTTTATATACTTTAATTATTTTCCTTCTTTTGAAAAACTATTCTTATACTGCTCAATTGTCAATTTTGTAGCTTTTAGTTTGGAGGCAACGAGAGTCATGGATGCTAGTCATGGTGATGGCACTTGCGTTTCAGTAGAATCAGATATCAATTGTGAAAAATCAGGGCCGAATCAATCATGCACTGAGAGATGTACCTCTAAATTTCCTCAATATCCCACACTCAAGCCAGTTTGTGAAGAAGTCTATACCGCTCCCATTGGGGATATGTTATATTGCACATGCTCGTATCCGTGCTAGATGTTCTTCCTCCCTCATCTTAGAGTCATTATCGTCATCTGATTATAATCTTTTGCCCCTTTTAGGGGTCATCATCTTCATCAGATTGTAATCTTTTACCCCTTTTATGAATGAAATATGTTGTTTCGTTTTAAAAAATAACAAGAAAGAATTAAAATAAATATTTGGTTACTCACATTCTATTAACACCATATAACCTCATGTGATAAGAAACAAGAACCCATAGCAAATCTCATTCGCACTGCCTCATTTGGAGGTTGCCATTTCTCATTTAATCTGGATTTTGGGGTTTTTTTTTTTAGCGTAGTTGTTAGTATTATCAAGATTTATCCTATTCAGGTAAAATCTATAAAACCATATATGTTTTCTATTGTTATAACAAAAAAAATCTATAAAACCATATATGTTTTCTATATATTGTTATAACAAAACCTTACTTCAATTCTAACTTCTTTTTTTTTTGCCAAACGTCTGATAGATATAACATTGAATAATGACATTTGGACTATATTTACTGACCATGCACATACGGTTAGTAATATGTTCCAAATAGAAGAGTCGTTTGTGAGATTTCGGGACCTTGTACAGAAATAGATATAAGGCCCCCTTTAACAGTATCTTAAAGAAGTACTACAGTAAAATCTCGATAAATTAATACTCTTGGGACTGGAAAAAATTATTATTTTAACGAGATTATTAATTTATCAATAAATGAATAATTTATTAATTTATTGATAAATGAATAATTTATTAATTTATTGATAAATTAATATTTTATTAATTTATAAAAGATTTTCCGTTTTCAAAGAAAATATGTTCATGTATTTTATAAAAAGTCATAGTCATATATTCATGTATTAGACAAACTTCTAATGGACATTGAAAAAAAGAATATATAAGGGTTTTAAAGATACATGTATATATCAATTTATTACAACAAGCCATTTCTGGTCTACGCTATAGAAATGCGATGGATGTTGAGGACATTTTGAATTATCCTATTGAAAATAATGCAGTGATGGAATCGCCAATTGATGAAGAGATCATTGATGCAATAATGAATACGACTACCAATGAGAACCATGAAGATCCAGATGATAGTTGTGATCTACCAATTGTTTCTCCAAAAGAGGCCTTTCAAGCAATAGTAACATTGAATAACTACTTGCTACAAAATGAAAAAGATATACCAAATGTGGTGTCTACATTGCAAAAAATTAAGGATGAGGTTCAGTTCAATTTAGGTGCAAAGAAAAAACAAGTGACTTTAGAAGCATTTTTTGAGAAAAATTGAAATTGTTTGGTAAAAAGTCTATCATATGCATTATGAATTGTTATGTACTATATTTTTATGTATTTTAATGAATTATTAATTTATATATCCAATGAGCCCTAAGGAAAGTTAGAAAAAATTATTATCTTATGCATTAAGCGAAATTATTATTTTAGTACACAGGCCCGAGTCGGGACTGGAGTTTTTTATTATTTAAACGAGGTTATTATTTTATCGAATATTAATTTATCGAGATTTTACTATACATGAATAAAAGCGTATCACTCATTAATATCATAAAGAAAAATATATAATTAATCTTCACTAGCATTTAAAATATAAAAGAAACTAAAACCAAAGGTTAGTTTCTGGTTTTTACTTTTTGCTACTATATATAGAGAAGGTATATGAAAATGATGAATGAATCAAGAATGTGGAGAGAGTGATAGAAGAAAGAAAAACCTATTTAAAATTGTTTTTATTTTTTAGTTTTTGATTTTCATGTTGTGTATCATTAATTCTAAATGCATTTCATCTTCCATATTCTTTATAAACCTATAGATTATATGCAATATCGGTCTGATTGCAATTAGCCATGCATTTCGTTATTATTGTGTAGGCAACACTAATGAAATAAAGAGTAATCGGCGGATTTTGGATTTTTGTTTTCCTTTTTTCCAAAATAGGAAGAGTAATCGGATTGTGTATGTTTGATACAACATTATTAATGTGGACAAAGGGTAATCTGATTCGGTTTGTTCGGGCACTTGTTTTTGTGTTTGGAGCAATGTCTAATACCATATTTATCTTTTTAAACCTACCCACATTTGAAATGTAGCCTATAATTATAAGAAAAATCTAGTAAGACTTGCTCAAAAAATGGGGTTTAACTTTCATACTACGTAGTATCAAATACTACGCATTGGATGGTTTGGATTCACGGGGACCCACAGGACTCATGTCATCCAAAACAATCTACGACATCCAATGCTCGTAGTATTTCATACTACGTAGTATGGAAGAATTTTCCCAAAAAATGAATTTGCTAGAACTTGTTTACACTTGTCCATTTTGCTTAGAAACTCTAGACCCACTATGACGGAGTAGGCTACGGTGCTCGCAAGTATTGGATGCTCACACCGATCTCACCGTTAAAAGGAGGGAGGAGGGAGGAGGGAGGAGAGGGGGGGGGGGGGGGGAGAAGAGGGTGAGATCAGTGTGAGCATCCAATGCTTGCGAGCACTGTAGCCAGTCCCCACTATGACAGAATTAAAGATTTACATTAAAATATGAGTTTGGACCCACTACTATCACATTAACTCAATATTATATTTTTTATTTATCACATCAAGTGCCACGCGACCAAACATATTCCCTTTTCGTTCCGTTAGTCATCACTGTGCAGATCTCCCATGGCTGCCACTGCCATCTCCCAACCTTTTTCCAGTAGTCAACACCACTTGCACCAAGCGAGCACTGCCACCACCAGCAACCTATCGCCGCCATTACCATGAATATCCAAAATACATATGAATCTGTGACCTATCATCTTCTTCATCAGCAACCTGTTCCTTCTTCTTCTTATGAATCTGGCACTATATGTCACCTCCTTCTTCTTATTTGATTTAACAATTTTCTTTATGTCAATTTAAGTTTGATATTCACCGCAATAGATTAAGAGCTTGAGATTCAAATTGAATTAGTAAGTTGTTGGTGCACAGTGAAGGGTGGAAAGGAAGATGAAAATGGAAGATAGAAAAGTGTGTCCAAACCAATAGTACATGCTTATTTTCTATTTTTTAATTCTTTTTATAGTGATCCCAGACTGAATATAAATGCTGTAGCTACAGTACACATGTCAACAAGTCCTAGCAGACTCACTTTTTGGGGACTGGCTACAGTGCTCACAAGCATTGAATGCTCACACTGATCTCACCCTCCTTTCCCCCCTCTCTCCTCTCTCCTCCCTCATTTTAATGGTGAGATCGGTGTAAGCATTCAATGCTTGCAAGCATTGTAGTCTACTCCCACTTTTTGAGCAAGTCTTGCTAGCATTTTCCTAATTACAATTAGGAATGAGAATACAAGGAGCTACTTGTAAGATTTTATTATTATTGTAGTTGTAAAATTATATAATTTGGCTAATACATTGTTGCTCATCAGTTTTTTGGTCATTCTTGTTCTTCTCGGTTCGCTCATTAATTTTTTGGTCATTCTTGTTCTTCTCGGTTCAGGTAATGTCAACTAATTATCTGCACATGGGAAGGGTAATTTTGTAGACTTCATTTTTTTTTTCTTCCTTTGAAAATGAATTCTTATAACGCTCAATTGTCATTTTTTTTGTAGCTTCTAGTTTGGTGGCAACGAGACCCATGGATGAAGGCACTTGCTGTTCAACATTAGAAGATGTCAAGTGTGAAATTCCAGGCCCGAGTCAATCAAGCACTGAGAAATGTATCTCTAGATTTCCTCAATATCCCGCAACTAAGGGAGTTTGCCAAGAAATCTACAAGCTTCCCAAAATTGGAAATATGTTATATTGCTCATCTTCATATCCGTGCTGTATGCTCTTCTTCTCTCTTCATGGATTATCAATAAGAAAGAAATAAAATAAAATATTTATGGCCCCTTTGAGATTTATTTGATTTTTTGTTTTTAAATTTTACTTGGGTAAATAGGGTTTTGCATCCTCAAGTTTGGGTGCAATTGCAATTTCCTACATTATCTTTAAAACATTGCAATGTCATACACCAACTTGTGTTTTAGTTGCAAATTCCTACATTCATTAGTCAAACCGTCAATTTGACCGTTAAATAATGGTGTGGCAACTGCCGATTCCACTATTTTGTTGATTTGGCTGTCATAAATAACCCACATAGGAAAAAAAATATAATTTTTTTTACAAATATACTAGTATTTTGCCCGTAGTTGCCATATCATCATTTAACGGTCAAATTGATAGATTGACTAACAGATGTATGAAATTGCAACTGAACCACAAGTTGGTGTATGACATTGTAATGTTTTAAAGATGATGTGTATGGAGTTATAATTGAACCCAAACTTAAGGATGCAAAATGTAATTTACCCATTTTACTTTTTGTGCATATATATAAAGAGAGGAAGAGAGGATAATTGAGTAAGACTAGGAAAGTAAAAGAGTCTCACATTGGTGAAACGAGAAACCTTGCAAGGGCTTATAAAATGTTGGGCTAATTGGTTTTATGGTGGAACCTCAACTTTCTTCATGGTATTAGAGCAGGTTGGCTCACGTGTGAGCCCAACTGCCACACGTGCTCCACGTCACCCAATTCGTGTTGTCCACATGTTTGGCTCGAAAATTTGCCATACATGAGGGGGCATGTGAGGATGTGAAGGTAAAAGAGTCTCACATCAGTGAAAGGAGAAACCTTGGAAGGGCTTATAAGAGGTTGGGCTACTCCCCATATTGCCAATTGGTTTTATGGTGGAACCTCAACTTTCTTCGGTTGGAATGGTGTGAAAGATGAAGAAGAATGTATAAGATTAAGTAGACAACGTGTGGTTAGAATTATAAAACAAAGTGATTATATCATATTTTCGCATCACCGAATGCTTGGGTGAGTTCACAGCATCATATACTAACAATTTTGCTTTCATCCAACTGAAATGATATAGTCACTTTCCATATATTTCATCCCTTGAAAATATTTGCAGAACCCATGCATACTCGAACATTAACACCATACAATCTCATGCGATATATGAGAAACAAGAACATGGCGCATAAGTAAAACAGGGGCCCCTTCAATAGTATCGTAAAAAGTACTAATTAAATGAACAAAATCTTATCACTGTTGTGGCCAATATTTCTGAGGGGGTGCGGCAAGCAAAGGGAAGAGAGAAAGTAGAGAAGGCTTGAGGAATTATACTGTATTGTGGTGTATATTCCTCATGCCAGATGCCTTTATTTATAGTGAAATAAGTACAATTACATTAGGAAACTAATCCCATACATAATGGAATATCCTAATCCATATCTACCTAGGATTTACACAATCACATTTAACACATGTTATATTTTATCTACAACAATCACGCATTAATATCATGACGAAAATTTTATGATCAATTCTTATTAGCATTTAACATATATATGAAATTAAAACTAAAGGCCCACATGACAATCATTTAGTTTTAGTTTATAGTTTTTCAGTTTTTGTTAATATATAGAGCGGGAAAGTATATGGAACGGTGAATGAATTAAGAATGTGGAGGAAGCGGGGTAGGAGAAAAGGGGAGAAATGCACATAGAGTGGCACACAAAATGAAAAATAAAAACTAGGAAAAAAAAATACTTATTTTAAAATTTTTCAGTTTTTAATTTTTAGTTTTCATATTAACTACCATTCTATATGTAGTTCTTCTATATTCTTCATATCGTCCCTCCTCTATATAAACAATGATAAGGAAACGCTCCTTCCAGGAGCCAAGCAATGCTCATTTTTAATCTAACATATGTGTGTCTACAGGTATATCAGCATTAATGATTAATGCATAGTTTGAGGACTTGTTCAGACATTAATTTTGAGTTACTATGTCTACCAAATACTCTGCGCTTGTTTTAACATTTGTTTATATTCCTGAACAGATTATATGCAATATCAATCTGATTGCACTTAGTCACAGAAGGAGATGCACGGGGGATTCTGTAGGTTTGTCATTTCTTTATTGTGTAGGAAACGTTAATGAGAATAAAGAGTAATATTTTGTTTGACCTATTTATCCACTATTAATGCGAATGGATTTGTCAAAAGCTTGTTTCTATGTATGTGGAGCAACGACTAATACCATATTTATCTCTTTAGACCTACCCGAATTGTGAAGCCTATAAATACCATTAGGAATCACAATGCCAAGTATAGAGCAACTTGTCAGCGTCTCCCCCTCTCTCCCCCTCAAATAAACCCTAACATGTACCTAACTTAGCTGTCGGCCCCTTGCTAGCTATGTCTTGGGGCCGGTGGCAGCTCCTCCCCTTCTCCTTCTAGTTCTTCCTCTCTTCCCCCTCTCCTCCCCCAGCCTTCCCTCCCTTCCCCTCCCTTCAACGCCTCCGTCTTCCCCTTTCTCTCTCTCAGCTTGCATTGTGTTTTTTTTTTCAGCGCCTTCTCTCCTCTTCTTCTGATTCCTCCCCCACCATTTTGTGAACAACCACGTCCATGACTTTGAGCCTCCTACCCAGATTCGGGTCATACCTCTCTCAAGTTCTCTTCCTTGTTTTTGGGTTTGATTCATGCTTAGAGGTGGGATTTGTGGCTGTTGGTGGGGTGGAGCCACCTCCGTTAGCGTGATTTCATGGTGGTGATACCGTCATCAGGCCAATTTTTTGGCTACGCCACCTTGTGCAACCAGATATGGCTGTTTTGCTGCCCATTGCGACCTAATCTGGCAGCTACGCCGCCTGGCGCGGCAAAATTTGGCAGCTTCGTTGCCCTGTTCATTCAGATCTGGCGGCTCCACCGCCCTGTGCGATGACATTGCGTGTATCTCGGTATAGATCTACTGCCTTGTACTAGTACGGAGGTGCCTGTGATTGTGATAGTTTTCTTTTATGCTTTTTGAGCGGATTATTTTCAGATCAATGAATTGGTTATTAAAAAATGTACTCATACGATAACCTTTGTAATTGTGGTATCGTTTCCAGATCAATGTATTGATCATTAGAAAATGTACCCATACGACAACCTTTGTAATTGTGGTATCGTGTGTTTTTAAGGCCTCGTTTGGTAGGCCGTATTAGACACCGGATAATACTATTTTTATACGAATCCGGTGTTTGGTGCATTATGTATAATTTTAGTACCCGTATTATTTTAATCTGCCCCACCATTTTAATCCGACTCACACCCGGTTACAGATCCCCCCCAAAACCTCTGTACAATTTTAGTCCGCATCTGCTCCAACTCCAACCCGCATTCGTGAAAATTTGGAATGCGGGCTCTGGAGAAGAGAGGATTGGGGCTGAAGAAGAAGCCTGGCATGGAGAAGAAAGAAGACGGGGGAAGATAATATGTGTTTGGTCTCTGCTTCCCCTTTTCTCTGTTTTGTTTGCTTCCATCCCCCATCTTTGCATCCAGCACACAAAACCAGAAAAACAAAAAAGAGACCCCAAACTCATTGTGCAGAAGGATCAAATCTACCTCCCCAGAAAGAAAAGATTTGATTTTGGCAACAAATTTTGGAAGATGTGAATGTTGTGGCTGATCAAGATCAAGACATGAGAGATGGAATGCAGTGCAGTGACCATCCCTACAGAGCAACCCAGGTGGGATCTGCACCTCCAGGAGAAGTTCGGCAAGCTTGTTTCTTCCTCCTTCCCTCTCCCCATCCATGCTTCCACAACCTCCTCTTCTTCCTCCCCTTCTTTTAGATCTGACATTATCAATGGCGGCAATGAAGCTGCTGCTGCGGCTGGTCAGTCTTCTTCCGCCACCTCCCTCGCCCTCTCACTCTCCGTCCACCCAACTTCTTCGGCAAAACCCAGAAACATTGGTAGTAAAGTGAGTTTGAGCCAACATAAAAACAGTACGAAGCCTTTTTATCTGGTACAGTACCAAACGACTGACTATATTAGTCAGTACTATCTGGTGCACAGATTAGTCAGTCCGACTGAAATAGTCAGTACAATCCGCCGTACCAAACGAAGCCTAATTGTGTTGTTATGTGTTAATGAAAATTACCAAAAAATAAAAGAAAGTAGAGGGCAAACTGTCCGTTCATGAATAAATTTGAAACTATAGAATTGGATACGGGCTATGCGAATGCAGCCCCCACTTTAACAAATTATGACGTTTGCTCTCCCACAAGTTGAGGAAACCATAGGCTATGGGGCTTCTTGATCACCCAAAAACAATACCATCATGTTAAGTTTGTTAATTGCTATCTACCCGTGGAGGGTAGGCGTTTTATAATAAGCATATGTTTTAATATTTTCTGCTGAATTCTTTTATACCACTCTCACCCTCCCACTCTCTTCGACTCTATCGATGTGGGACAAATATTAAAACAAATTAATATAACTATTTCGTTTTTAATTTTTATAGTGGTCTTTTTCAAAAAACTAAATTTTATTTGGTAAACAAGGCAAGTGGTCCAGTGGAAATGTAGTAGAGTTTTAAGTCAGGTATGCTCTCTGGTCTTGAGTTCGAGGCACAAAATTGGCGACGAGTGATTGTCTGGTTGAAAGATTTGGGAGGATGTATGTTATTTGACTGTGACCAAGGATAAGCTGAAATACCTTTGGCCTTTCTGAGTCCTATTATGAATTAGTCTTATCCTTCATGGTGTTGGATACCTCAAGTTTCGGCAAAAAAAATCAGTTTTCAGTTTTACTTTTTGTACTTCTTTCTCATTCATTAGTTCATGTTATAAAAGATGCATCACACTCAAATCTCAAAACTTAGTATCTAGGAACTCCCAACTTGGACCCAGCCACTCGTGCGACATCCCACATCGACCAATGGAGAGGGGGTAATGTGCCTTATATGTACATGCCCACCTTCATTTAGCACGAGGCTTTTTGGGAGCTCACTGACTTTAGAGTTCATTGTTAAGCGAGTTTGGGCTAGAGCAATTCCAGGATGGGTAACCCACTGGGAAGCTGCTCGTGAGTTCCCATAAACAAAATTGTGAGGGTGTGACCCAAAGCGGACAATATCGTGCTACGGTAGAGCCGATCCGAAATGTGACAACACGACTCTTCCATTTGGCCGCGAATCTGTTCCAAGCCCTAAAACCCTCGCATTGCCCACATTGCTCATAAATAGATACGTAATTAAAAGCGTAGAAACTGAAAAGGTTCTAAGACATTGAAAAATAAAAATCTCAAATTGTATATAACTAAGGGCCAGTGCCCTCGCATTGCCCACATTGCCCCATAAATAGATACTTAACTAGAAAAGTTGCCCGCGCATTGCTGCGGGTTTGTAAACAAACTGACTCTATGTCATAAGTTTATAAACACGTAGAAAATATATCAACTTTCAGAACTAATCAATAGCTTACAAATATGAGGTAGGAATGCTCAAAATAAAGAAAAAGAGAGAAAATAAACTAATTTAATTAAATACATGCGTCTTCATCATAGCAAGCAATCCATCGTCTCCAATTTTTCTTGAGAATCTGCCATCAATTCTTTGTTCCAACAAAAAAAAAAATTAAGTAAGCAAACAAAAGGAAAACCCAAAATGCAAAAGAAAAGACAATATAAGTATAGAGAAATAAATAGCAGAAAACCCACCAGTGCAACGACTCCACTCCCTTTCTCGGCGCAAAATCTCTATTCCTAAGCCAGCCAGCCAATCAGGCAGCTAAGCTCCTTATTATCTCTTGCTATCTCATACTCTTCATCTAAGATCTGCTAAAACTGGATAATATCATATATAAATCCAAATCGAAAGAGAGAGTTTGAGAGGAGAGAGAGGGGGAGTGAAAGGTGGGTTACTGAAAAAGTAAACTTACCAAACTAAATAAAGGCATTCCAAATAAAAGGAATAAAGAATAATGGATGAAAAAAGCTATGTAAAATAAACCAATTTAATTAAATAAACTAAGCAAGTGAATAAATTAGACTGAGATAACAATATAATTTGGGTGAGACAAACACCAGATATTTCTCAAAAGCAAGTGAAAATTTGTTACTAAATGTTGTTATTTTGAAAAATATTGACAGTTGATCATGTGCTCATACTTGATTATGTGATAGTCAATCTGTCCATCCAACTACATTCATTGGGGGGCGAGGTTGTGCAAAAAAGTGGATGTTTACATGTTATGCCATGGTAACAAACTTACATACCAAGTGATTTTGTAAGCAAATATTTACATAAAGTGGTAAGTTTCAAATTTGATCAATATTCATTACAGGAAAATGAGAAATTTCAACAAAAGTTTCAAATTTGTTAACTATAGGTGCATTATTACATTGAGAAATTTCGATACTTGCATTCGACATCATACTATTACATGCAGTGGTTTGGTCAGTTTTTTATTTTTACCTTAAATGTTCAACTTGATAATTGCCTAAAGATTCAAAATCATTTGACAACCATTTCCGTCACCGTGTTCAGCAACTCTGGCCCTTCTGCTAACTCTACATGTCATTGACATTATTTTTGAATGAAACTACAAAGATAGACGTAACACTTGTTAGAACATTTGACAAACACACAATTGTATGTCAAACTTTTGTGTTTAACTGTTTAATAAGTAATAAAGTATGAATGTATTAAATTTTTTTTTAATGTGCCTCACACCTGCTTAAATTGTAAGTTATTTTGTTCCCAACACGTGTTGAACCAAATGTTGTCTCAACTGAAGTTAAATATTGCACATAAGCATTGCATTCCATAAATTTACAAAAATATGAGAAAAAAAAAAGACAATACAAGTTCAAAATATATAAATACACCAACAAATGAACATTTCCAAGATAAAGAAATAAACATTGCATTGCATAATTGTCACACAAACTTTAGGCAACCAAAATCACTCTGAAGCTAAAAACAAATAATCTCAATTTGACAAAAGCAAATGTTCTCCTCCCATCCCTCTTATTCTCCTTCGAAAATTGTGCATACTTCTAATTATAGAAATATAGACAATCTTTGAAGAAAAATAAGAGGGACAAATGAAAGAAAGTGTATCAATCCTTTCCAACTCACACTTTACCCTACATTCTCACAGCAACAGAATTGCCACACTAACTTTACCCGACCAAATTATTCTGAAGCAAAGAACTAACTATCTCACAAATTGACAACAACTAATCCAATAGTTAGACTAAATTCAGCAAATCATTTAGCTCAGAAAGCAGAAATACTTCAATTATATTGCTCACTATACAGATAAGCAAAAGAGACAATTGTTACGCTAATTTTAGCCAACCAAATCGCTTAAAAGCTAAAAACAAATTATCTCATAATTTGACAAAGTCTGATTTCCTCCTCCCATCCCTCTTATTGTTTTTCAAAATTTTTCCATGCTTGTAATTGTAGAAATAAGGACAACCTTTGAAGAACAATAAGAGGGATAAATGAAGAGAAGTGCCTAATCCTTGCCAACTTATACTTTACTCTATATTTTCATAATACCAGAACTGCCATACTAACTTTAGCCAAGCAAATCATTTTGAAGCTAAGAAATAAATATCTCAAAAATTCGCAACAGTTAAGCCAATAGCGAAACTAAATTTAGCCAATCATTTATCGTAGGAATGCCACATTTATATAGCTCCCTATACAAATAAGTAATTTTTTTTTTTAAATTGCAAATCCAAGTACTAGACTAATAGTATCCTATAATCAACAACTATGTTATGGATCTGCAAACTTACAAAAAGTTGCTAGATTGAACTATTAAGTACGTTAATTCTTAAATAAATTTTGGCCAAAGACTATAAACAACCAAATAATTAACCGAAAAAAGTAAAAAAAAAAAAGAAGGGACATTACAATAAATCTACGTTACCTGAGACTGCAGATTAAAACTGCAAATCCAAATAACATGCAAATTCAACAGAAAACCATAAGAAAGACTTAAAATAAAAAACCACAAAAGCAAGCTAAATCAAATTACAGAACAAAAACACATGACAAAAATTACCTGCAGCTCAAGTATCCCACAAATCCCAACCCAATGAGAGGAAGATAAGATCTAGACTCTACAAAAACAACAAAGAAGAATAGCTTTGTCAACAACAGAGAAGAGATTATCCTTTGTTTGATAACCCAAAAAAGTTAGAGCAAAAACAAAGAAAATAGAAAATAAAATTTGAACATAGAAACCCTATATCAATACAAAGAACAGAAAATCAATACAATACCTCCACATAAATTACAAACCTGCTGCAAGAAATGGCAATTCGAACAGCCTATCAAGAAAATCGAAGAAAAACCCAGAAACAAAAAGGAGTCACTTTCTCTTCCAAAATGTTGAAAAAATTGACCAAAAATTGGACTGCAATCTGAATTGAAAATCAAAGAAGATGAGATGGGCCTGATAGAAAAGTGTCAGTCGAGGTGTCAAAGAAGCTATGAGCTGTCGATTCGACGTCTTACCAGCGAAGAAAAAAATTGAAAAGTTGCGAGGTGTCGAGAAGAAGCGTTAACAACGCAAGCAACGAAGAAGAAGAAAGAGGACCCAAGGGCATATTTGTCAATCAACAAACCACTAAGCTAACTTGAAGCGAAGCCGAACAAAAACCAACTGACTGCTGACACAAATCCATTAGAAGCGCGCTAGACTGAGCCGAGCCAAAATCGGCTTATGAACAGTGTTTCGGCAACCTCAGGTTTAGTTTAGATATAATTAGAAGCATATAAACTGAAAAGGTTCTAAGACATGGGTCAAACTTCAATGGTACGTACCATTCACGTACTGTTGAATGATTTAAGATTCATTTAGGGTCCACCGCAAATAAATCTGAACCATTCAATAGCAGTACCTTTGAATGGTACGTACCACCCAAGATTTTTTCCTATGACATTGAAAAATAAAAATCTCAAATTTTAGCTCTCAAAACATTGCTCATAAAAACAGTGTTTTGACGAATTTGTCCCTCATTTTTCTTCTTTGATCCCTGTAAAAAGATGTCTTTGTCCCTCTGACTGTTATAATGTCCTCTGGAATTTCTGGTCTTATCTCTTCACCTCTCTTTGTAACTCTCTCTCTTGCAACGGAAGAAACCAGTCCACCATTGCCACCACCATTCGCGTTAATCTTCTATCTTCTATTTTTTCGTTGCCGTCGCGTTGATATTCTATTCTCTCAATTCTGGCCAGATTTTGTCAACTTAGGCGGTGATTGGCCACCGTCTAGTGCTTCGTCGTCGAATAACAGAGTTAGGAGCAGGACGCTGGCGGAGCCTTTGGGTCCGATTAAAGAATCTGATATGCCAACCACTGATTCATTGAAGGCAGTTAATGGCTCCGATGCCACCGCACTGGAGAGCTCCCTTGATACCGCAGTGGAAGGCGAGGCCTTGGTTTCGCCGCAGCCGGTGGGTACGAATCTTTACTCTCTGTCTCTCCTTGCATGTTTTTTTTGTTTTTTTTGTAATTGTATATGGGTTTCATTGCATAGATACGTTGGGTTTAGAGTTGGAATTTTTGTTTGGTCAGGGTTTTGGGTTTGAATTCAAATTTCGGTTGTTGGGGGTTCTCAGGGGAAACTGCAGTCCGTACCGATTTGAAGCGGGCTAAGAATCTTCCAAAGAAGACTGCAAAATCGAATTCGAAATCCGTTTGAGGAATGCTTATTTTGCAGTGCTCGAAGGTGTGTTTTGTTGCTTTTTTTTTTCCTCCATGTCATTTGTTATCATTGGTTTCTTAGGAAAGAGATCCACAAAACAAAATTTATTAGTTATTTTAAATGTGCAATCCCTTAGAAGATATAAAATTTGATTACGTTATGCTTGATACTCTTTGTTTGGTTAAAAGAGATGACTTCATCAGATTCTTATATCTAGGTAATCATAATACTCTATAAAGATATCTTATTTGGCGTACTTTTCCTTTTCAATTAGTTGGACAGATACGTCATGTAGGAAGATTAGCAAGTATTGCTTGGGAATGGAGATCAAGTTGTCTAGGAAACAGATATGAACATTGATAGGTGATTTTTGACTAAACCCTATGGTTCAGTTTGAATATTTGCATATTTGATTTTGGTATTGTTTAATGACGATTTTTTAATTTGAGTTTTGAGTAGGAGGTTGATTGATTGTGTATTATGGGAGGAAATGTAGATTGGAAGTGTCTGGTATGTCAAAATTGGTTCTGTAGATTTTGCCTGATTTTTTTTGTTGCCAGACTCAGTCTTCAAGGATGGAAGTAATATGTACGTGTGATTCATATTTTCGATGCTTCATCTTATTTGCAGTTAACCTTTTCCTTTCCATGATTCTCATGAGTGTATTATTACTAACATTGGAATTCTGAGAGATAAAAATTCGAGCATAACAACGATGATCACACAAATGGAAAAATTTTCAATCTCACTTTTCCTTGACGTATTATTATTTGAGTATTGCCAATTCACTTGAGGATGTTAGTCTTCTTGCGTAAGCTAACTTTGTTTGTTTACAATATAGAAATTCTATGAGTTCGTTGTGTGCATTGTCTTGATTTGGAGTTTTATTAATTGGTGCATGTGGTGAAAATTAGACTGCAACAACAAAAAGGATTGCATCTCGGGATTAAGTATAAACGTGGCTGGGCATCCAACAGGTTTTAAGAACTAGTGCAGAGAGCCCTTTTCATCCTTGATAACACAAAAGACAAAAATAATAAATTCCAAATCTCACATTAATTATTTACACCAACTATTAATCCATATTTAATGTTTATTAACAATTTTTTTCCCTTCTAATTCACATGAATATAGGCGACACAAATTTGAAAAACCTTGAAGCCGAGCCCTCCACTACAGCGAAAAAGTAAGTAATCTAAAAAACCTTCATGTCTTAATAAATGCTTGATTATGATTCACAATTATTATAAGTCTGTTATCCATTGATAAATGACTGATCCATTTAATTGTAAATTTCGGTCAGTTCAAATTTTGAAATTTATGCTTGGTTTTGTGTTGTGGATCTGCTGCATCTGTGTGCAATGTGCATTTGGAAGAAAATATTTTTAGGAATAAATCTTTCCTTTTGTTTCATAAGTAAAATAATCGATTCTTTGGTTTAATGGTTATATGTTTCCGTTTAACTTTTTGGTACAAGTTTATAATTTGATAAGTTGATTATGTCATTTTTTTTTCGTGCTGTTGTTAGTAGTAGTGATGTTCTGCTGTTTTAAAGTAGTATTAAATACTACTTTATCGAAAATTTAGGGGTTTTGCCGATCAAATTAAAAAAAAAATTGAGTTATTTAGTCATGTTTTATTCATATGATGTATTGCTAATTTGATTACTGACCATAGTATTGATTGAATTCAAGCAAAGGCAACCTCTATATTCATAGAAGAAAGCTCTTGACAAGGTATTCCAACAAGAAATTTTGTTGCAATTCTTAGGGCAATACATTCACAAACTGGTTCCAGTTTGATTATTTTAATGACACATTTTACTTATTTAATTTACAATATGAAATAAATTTGATCTTATCTGTCAACAGATTTGGTGCTCTCTGTTAGTAAACTTGCTGTCATGTTTGGTTATAAGTTTTGCTTCCTATTTTGTTTCTCACAAAGTCTTACTTATTTCATTTGATTCCTATATATACACAGAGAACTGTTGAACAAGGAAAAACAAGACTAAAAGTGTAATCGACTGGTTCAAGGCGTAGCATTGAAACTGCTATGTACACTTTTGTTTACCAAGGATTCAAATCCCTCTCTTTTTGTACTCTTCTAAACTAAATTTTGTTTACCAGAATTTGTTAATACTTAATTCTTATTGAACATAAGGATTTGTAAATACTTTGTAAAATACGATATGCAATATTTTGTTAACACTTTTCTCCTTATCGAACATAAGGATCTGTAAATATTTGTAAAATGGGATAGTTATATAGTATTTTGTTAACACTTCAATTATAGTACATATATGCAAATTTTAATAACATTTTCATTATCTATACACTACTAGAAAAAGGTGGTTGGGCGACAAAAAAAATTTCGTCCCCCAAGGTCAAATTTCGTCGCCTATATATTTGGGCGACCACTAATTCGTCGCCTAAAATTCGTCGCTGAAAGCCCGTCGACCATGACTTTGGGCGACGAATTTATTTCCTTCGTCGCCCAAGTTCACCTTTAGGTGACGAAATATTTTCGTCGCCCAAATTCACCTTTAGGCGACGAAATATTTTTGTCGCCCATATTCACATTTAGGCAACGAAAATATATCGTCGCCCAAATTCACTTTAGGCGACGAAATATTTTTGTCGCCCTAAGTTTGGTTACACCTACAGCGCCGCCCCCAATTTTTTTAATATAATGAATCAATTGGTATTTAAAAGACAATAAAATATAATTAACAATGCAGAAAAATTAATTATATTATATAAAGAAATGTACGTACAAAATATTCAATTGAAAATAAATTAGAATTCTAAAACGAAATGTACGCAAGTCATATTACAAACACAAAGATGAATTGCTAACTAATCTTTTGGTTTTCAATTTGGCAGAGTGCATCAGGAATCATATTCCCAATTATTAAAGCTGAAGGATTTAGACAGATGTTCTTTCATGCAACAATGCCAGCATATTATAGAGTTCCTCCTGTACATAGAAGAACTGAAACAAGAACAAAGCATATATGTTAAGAAAAAAAAAACAAAATATTTGTATCAATTCTTCTATGTACAGTTGGCTAGAATAAGTGTTACCTGGATAGCATCAACAAGGTATCCAGACAAAATGGACACCTAGACAGTTAAAACAGCAAGCCAGCCAATTGCTTTCCAATGAGTTATCTCGGGAGCCTCTTCCTCATCACAATCATCTTCACTCCCAACTCCTTCCTGAAACAATTTCCAAAAAGATTTTAAACAACTTAATGCAGTTGGGTCAGATAATGTTCCCAAGAACCAATCCATGTATTAGCTTCATGTTTTCAATAGAAAGCGGAAGGAACTAGTAAACACTCTTCTTTATGGAAAATAATAAATTTAACAAGAAAATAATTCCCTAGAATATGAAATTTTTTAATATAAAACACCGATGCCCATTCAAGATATTAAAAATGCAAAGAATTCAT
This sequence comes from Gillenia trifoliata, assembly GCA_018257905.1. Classification (NCBI taxonomy): domain Eukaryota; kingdom Viridiplantae; phylum Streptophyta; class Magnoliopsida; order Rosales; family Rosaceae; genus Gillenia; species Gillenia trifoliata. The sequence goes on along the minus strand of CM031081.1, from coordinate 2,902,325 downwards.
CATTTTGATTTCTGAAGAGCACTAAGATTAATATTTTTCCAAATCATTCTTTGCAAACAATTATATCGAAAGTTTTAGATTTCACAATTAGCCTTCACAAGGTGTCTACCTGACAGTTACTACAACTCTTTATCACTGTTGAGCTGTGCCTTTGTTGCTGCCTTTTCAGCTCCTTCCAAGACAAAGTTCTTAAGTGATTCAACATCCCTCGGCCCTGATCATTTGCACAAGAAACAATAACTAAGTGAGATATTATACTATAAAAAGTCTAATACATTATTCGGACAGTCAATTAGAGGATTTAAATCCTATAAAGTCAAGATCAAAATTAAACACCTCAAGGAATGCATGTTCAAGATTCCAATAACCAGAAAAAGTTAGCTTGCATAGTTTACCAAGAACGAACTGTGGTAAACCAACTCTGTAGTTCCTATACAGTCTAATCAATCAGATACACAAATTATTCAGTGCAGTTCTATCTAACTGAGGCATAGAAGAGTAAATGCAAAGGAACAACTTTATCACAATCATGATTATCCATTATCAAAAAACAAGTTCCAAAAGCAGCATGTACAGACATAATGAGTCTATCTTGTGCTCAATACAGTTTGAATAAGAAATATCAAATGAACAATCAATGCCACCAATTGCAAAGCCAGTCACTCTCTTCATATTCGATTAGTACTACTCAAGATTCTCGGGATGCACCCTGCTACTATGGAACATCTTATGAATGACCACTCTCAACTGAACGCTGCCAGCCCTGTAAATTTCAGTTAGCATGATCCAATAAAAATACCTGAAGAAGCAACTCATGCTTTGAGTTAAACAAAAAGACACTGAAAGCTCTGTGAAGCAAATTTTCAGATTCGATCTTTTCCGTCAAGTGACCTGCAGTTCACAGAATACATTAAAACTTCAGAAACCAACAGTTGTACAAGAAAGAACACAAGAGTTGTATCAACGTGCATAGATCAGGCATTATTACCGAGCACATTAAAGCTCTTAATATGGGTTTTCGTTGCAATGAATTAAAATAGGACACAAAAATTCCTCCCTCAGTACTTCTATCCTACTCAAATCTCCAAAATTACTAGATGTCCTAGAACGGTTTATCAAGTATTACATCCTAAGCCATGGCATAAAGTAATAAAACTTCAAGTCCTAAACTATCACAACAGAATATTAAAACAACACGATCATTCTCATCCACCAGAATACAACAGAATATTAAACCCCGTAATAAATAACTTACCTCCTCAATTTGATCCTGCTCCTGTACTTTCACAGGAGAGCTACCAGATTTATGCTCAATTGGCTTACTTTATAAATGTCCATGCGTGTGTGAAATATAGTACACTGTATTTTCATGAGTAATCTGACAATACCTTGGTCTTTGGCTTTTTCCTCCTAGCTTGAGATCCTTGCCCATTAGAAGCTTCAGAAAAGGAAACAGAATTAAAATTGGCAGCAATTTTGGTGGTTTTCAAGTTATCTAAAATACAGTAACTCAATAAAGTAAGCGCTGACGGAGGCATTATCAAGGCTCTAAACTGCACCCTAACAATATATGTAGAAACAAAGATGAGAAGGCACCAACTCATTAGTGGGTAAGTCTGTTGGCAACATCCCGCCTCCAAACCAAAACAAAAATATAAAAAAGATGCAGGACAATTCGAAGATAATACCTGGTGACTGGGAAGGCGACTGATCATCCAACTCACTGACAACCAGCTTTGCCCTTCGATCAACAACTTCAAACAAATCTGAGGCCAAAGAAAAAAGTTGTAAACTTTACACATCAAGGGCACAAGAAATGTCGCAGTAATACAAGGAACTCCGATGTGGAGCTTCTACAGGGATGATCTATATAGTAAACAATCGTAGATGGTATAAGATGGGTGGTGCAGGTGCTAGAATTGGTATTATGATACAACCTCTTTTATTTTGCGACAAAAACTCAATCTTGAGCTGAACTTATAAATTTTAACTGCTTAATCAGTAGGATTATCCTATGTACCTACACCGACAATACCGGTTTGATACCAAGAAGAACAAGTTCCCCTGCTCCTAATGCATCGCTAAAATCTGCAGCTATCTATCGCACCAACACATGCTAAAATGAATAACTAACCAAATTTCTCTACCCCGCTTTCATGTCATTTTCGCAGAATTCGTGAAATGCGGATTCCGCAACATATTCAAAACTACTATTAACTCGCTGATTTTTTATTTACGATGAGTCCAAACTGAAATTTCTATTATGATTTTCGGTTCATAATCCCATGAAATTCCATTTAGATCTGGTACATGCAAATCGAATGATGTTTGGTTTATTGAACCTCTAATACCCAATGAATAACAAATCTAAACGAAGAGACAAAACCACCATGGAACCATCTCGAGAAGGTACAAAAAATCGAATTAAGACAGAAATTGGACTGTAAAAAAGCGAGAGAGTAGTTCGAAGAAAAAATCCCAAACCTGGTGGCCCAAACTGAAAACTCTAGTGGTGGTGCAGAACCCAATTGTTGTGCCAAGACTAAATCGGCGCAAGATCTTGCTATGATGGAGTTGGGGTTGGTTCGAGAGGAAGGACTTGGGGTTGCTTCGACAGGGAGGAGCTGGGGTTGCGTCGACATGGAGGAGCTGGGGTTGCTTCGACCTCTGCAGATAGAGCAAGAAGAAAGAAAAAAGAAAGGAGAAAACGCACGGGTTCAAAAAGTAAACCCAAAGCCTTTGGGCGACGAATAGTTTCGTCGCTCAAAGTCATCATTTCATCGCGCTAAATTTTATTAAAAATTTCAAAATCAGCCCAAAATTTTTGCCGGTTAAATTTTAGATTTGGGGCGACGAATTTTTTTTAAATTTGGTCGCCCAAAGACACTATAGGCGACGAATAATAATTTGGTCGCCCAACGAAACTTTAGGCGACGAATGTTAATTTTGTCGCCCAAATTAAGAGATGTACGAAAAATTAACTTATAGTGAAAAATTCATAATAAGTAATTGAGAAAGGGAAAAAATTTGTAAAAAATATACAAATGCTCAGAACGAGAAGGCCTGCAACTTTTGTTTAGGGGTCATCTCCAAAATCGAACGCTATAAATTATGAAGCCTATATTATTTTTTAACCGTCGATTAACGTTTACGTTTACGCTAAATTATTATATCCGTAATTTATTTTTTTCATCTTGGTTATTTTTTGAAAACATGATCTTTTATTGAATACAATAAGATGAGCGGTTCAGATTGTTTATATTATGTCCCAAAATTTACAATTTACTGAAATTTGTGTATGACGTTCTAAAGTTTATATAAACTATATAACATCATCACAATTTTTAGTAAACTGTAACTATGGAGACATTCTAACAAATATCTGAACCGTTCATCTTATTGAATTTAGCAAAAGATCATGTTTTCAAAAAATAACCAGCACGAAAAAAATAAATTATGGATATAATAACTGAGCTTAAACGTAAACGTTATTCGACGGTTGAAAAATAATATAGGCTTCATGGTTTCTAGTGTTCAATTTTGGAGATGACACCTAAACGAAAGTTGTAGGTCTTCTTGTTACGAGCGTTTGTATAATTTTTATAAATGTATCCCCCTTTTCATTATTTATTACGAATTTTTTAGCGTTAGGGAATTTTTAGGTTAGGGCGACGAAAATACATTCGTCGCCCAACATAGTTTGGGCGACGAAGGTGGATTGGTCGCCTGAGTCTTGTTTGGGCGACGAATGTATTTTCGTCGCCTAAGATTTGTTTGGCCATTTAGCAGAAACGTCTACTGAATCTTTGGGCAACGAAGCAATATTGGTCGCCTAAGTCATGTTTGGGCGACGAATATGATTTCGTGGCCTAAGATAGCCAAACTTATGTGGTTTTGGGCGACGAATGTGGTTTTGGTCGCCTGAGCCATTTTTGGGCGACGAAATGTAGTGGTGGCCCTTGGGATTTTGGGCGACGAATGATTCTTGGTCGCCTAAGCCATCTTTGGGCGACGAATTTTTTTGTTGCCTATGGTTTTGTCGCCTAAAAGTAATCTGGGCCACGAAAAATTGTCGTCGCCTTAGGTTTTGTCGCCTTAAGTTCCTTTAGGCGACTAAAAGTTTTGTGGCCTAAGGTTTTGTCGCCTAAACTCGCTTTAGGCGACGACATGGTTTTTTCGTCGCCCATAGTCATTTTGGGCGACGAATAATTTTTCGTCGCCCAAGCCATTTTGTCTACTAGTGATAAATGTTTTTTACATCAACAAGTGAAAACCCGCAGCAACGCGCGGGAAAAAATTTCTAGTCATGCCCTAAGCTAAACTTCATGCTAATCATAATGTTGGCACCACTTTAATTCTGATTAACCTTACCTCCAAATCATGCCACACTAATTGAACTTGTGACTGTAACATTGCAACGACATACATTGAAAACTATTAGCAGAGCTTTTGATTGTTATTAAGACTTCTCTTCTTCATTTAAGATTTTGAATCAAGACCCCCTCAAGCATTTCTCCAGCTCTCTCCAGACCCTTCTAGCAATGATCGAACCTTCGTCAGGTGTGACAAGCCCCCTCGAATATGATTACATTCTAGAAGTCTGAAAAGCTGAACTAAAAGTCTTTAACACGTCCAAAATTTGGCTACTTCTCAAAATTTCCACTTAATATTGCTTACTGCACGGAAACGTTGAAACTTCTCTTTGGGAAAAAGATCAAAGTTATTGCATATGAATCTTATGAGTGGCTGAAGTAATTTCTATTTAACGGACTTTATTATGAATCTCATTGTTGCGTTATTCAACAGGTTCTTATATACACCCAACAACATTAAGAGGAATTCTTTTTCTTAACAAACAATATGATATGTACAAAGAATTTTTCAATACTTCATGGTGCGACAACAAGATTATGTCATCTTAATAAGACTGGCCACAATTAGTTATCGAACCCTCATAAGTACATATTGTCTTCATTATTTGAGCGAGTCGAACATGAGATCTTGGAGTTTAGAAACGAAGCAATTTAAAAAAAAAATCAAGGGAATTTCTGTAAACTAGCAAAAATAGTCCCACTTACGCGCTCATGTTTTTCAGAACATGGCCTCTAAATTTCCTCATTCGCTCCGTGCAAGAGTTAAAAAGACAATGGCTTTGCTTACCAACAGTTACTATTTTATTCACTACGTATTTATATACCTTAATTTAAATATGATCAGCCTCACCTCCAAATCATGTTCATCCAAACTTTCAGTCGAGTGATAAATTTGAAAGTACAGAATTGGACGCGGCTGCCCGAACGCAATCCCCACTTCAACAAATTATGACGTTGTCTCTCCCATGAGGCTTCTTGATCACCCAAAAACCACGCCGTCCTGTTAAGTTTGTTACTTGCTTTCTACCCGTGGAGGCTAGCTGGGTGCTTCAATAAGCATATGTTTTGACAAGTACAGTCGACTTCTTTTTTACAAATCTCACTCTCCCACTCTCTGTAACTCATTCGATGTGGTACAAAGATTAAAACAAACTAACAGGTCTACAAAAAGTAAAAATCACAATTCAACAACACCCATGCATGTTGTTGAACATTTGGGTTGATTATAAAATTTCAAGCCTGTCAAAGAAGTACTAGTTCCCACCGACCATTTAAAAATTTACAATTTTGAACACATGTACATTTAATAAGCTTCAAAGAAAAACTTGCATTAATTTTGTAATGGTCACAGAAAAACTAAACAATTTCTCTACTTGTTTGGTTAACGTTTATCACTCTTCCTTATCTGTCTTATATATGCATATTGAGTTCATAATCAAAGTGGGGCCTTAATTATAAGTCAACCTTAATCATAATAGTTATTCAATTGAGCTATAGCTAGCCCTTGCGATACTCATGTTTTATCAAAGAGATATAATATTATTTACAATCCAATATTATATCAAAGTTTTGATACGTTTGATTGATACGATCCAATTTTATATCACTTTGAGATAGCTAGCCCATGTGCTACACATTTTTAATCAAAGAGATATAATATATTACATGCTTTTTTTGTAAGAGAATCTTTTCCATGATCCCAATTATGAAAAAATGCCAAAGGCAAGCAATGCCTCCGTAGCATATTAAATACAAATTCTAAATGTATTGCAAATGTAAACTAATGAGAGTTTGGACTCTTATATAAGGGACTGGCTACAGTGCTCGCAAGCATTGAATGCTCACACCAATCTCACTCTCCTTTCCCCCCCCCCTCTCCTCTCTCCTCCCTCATTTTAATGGTGAGATCGGTGTAAGCATTCAATGCTTGCGAGCATTGTAGCCTACTCCCTTATATAAAGTCCCTTCCGTCTCAGTTAGTCTCAGAGTTAGTTTTGGCAAAACTTGACATCTTTTCAATATTGAAGTCATCTGTAAGAAAGCAACACTGATACTTTTCATATAGATTCACTCAAAGGTATACTACTTTAAATCAATTACTCTCATTAAATTGTTTCCATATTCAAAGAATATACATATATTGCTTTATATATATATATATATATATATATATATATATATTTCAAACGTAATCAGAACCT
>CM031081.1:2870020-2887586 GCA_018257905.1 Gillenia trifoliata | reverse complement strand
AGAGAGAGAGAGAGTACCACAAAGTATTTCACAGCTTTCTTCGCCATGGAATTGGAATGGAAAATTGAAATGATTGTGGAGCAAAAAAGGGGAAATATATAGAACTCTTCGCGGGTGGGCAAAGAGTTTTAAAACAAAAGCGCTTTTTGTAAAAACACGTCACGAAGCACTTAACCATAGATATTTTTACGTATCCATAAGAGCAACTCCACCTTGTCCCCTTTCTGCCGGACAATCACTATTCAATCCACCCTTATGAACAGTGTATTTTTTTGACAATTGCTTTTTTTATCTCCACTCCTACAATTAAATTGCCCTGGCAATTGACAATTAAATATTAGTATTATTTATACTCATTAAATAATACATAATAATTTTTATTTGTAATTTCGGATTAGATTTTTAATCGTTCTCGTTGCGTCACGTGTCATTATCCGAAAAAATCAATAACAATAAAATATTTGTATTTTTAATTTATTTATAAAATAATTCAAAATATGGAATTGTGGTGTAAGGTAGATGAAATTGCCAAGATATTTATAGAAAAATAAAAAAAAAATTTACAATTTTTTTTAAAAAAAACTCCCGATTTTTACAGATTTTTTAAATTTTTTATTCCCTTAATTAATCTCTGCCATTGGATTTAACAAATTTGAATTTCAACGCTCCAGATTGTGCCACGTGTCACAACGGTAATTTTTCTGAATTTTAAAACATTTTTTTTAAATTTTTAAATGAATTAATGTCAACCGTTGATATGAGATCCAACGGTTGAGATTAAATCCTTTTTTTTAATTACCATTGAAGATCCAACGGCTCACATTAAAGAGCCGTTGAGATCTCACGGTCCAGGGGAAGCCACGTGGCTTCCCCCAACGGTCGGATTCGGAGTGGCCGACAGCAAGCCCCACCGTTGCAGACCTGTTGGCGACGCGCCTGACGCAAATTTTTTTAAACCGCGTGGCTGATGTGAGCCTGACGTCAGCCACGGACGTGGCTTGGGCTATCAATTTTCCAACGGGCTGGAGCTGGAGCCCCCCCCCCCTCCGCGGCAATATGCTAGGCTAGAGCTGCTCTAATAAAAATATGTATAACAAAAATATAAACAGATATCATTTTCCTACAAACGACATAAAAATAATCCTACTTATATATTATAGTGCAGATTTAATTTTTACTGATTCCAAACTATTTAACCTACTAAAGTAGAAATGCAAAAGCAGTTTCAAACCGTGTCATTGTTAGAGTAAGTCCACTACATCCGGTGGCTGGTCAACATTGAATCCTTAGCGCCTTTTCCCCCTTTCAAGCATAAAATATGAATTTCATGCGGAAAATAGTTGGCATTGACGTATGGAGCTTTTCTTCCTACATATCCTATGATTTCAAGTGGAAAATAATAGGCACGTTGGTGTAACAACTCTTTCTTCCGTATAGACAAATTACAGTTCGGGACAAAAGAAAAATTCGAACTTCAATGCATAACGTAACAAACATTTGCACTTGCCCTTTTGTGTAATTAACATATTAAAGTTGTTTTCATATTCGGTCATTTGTGTTGTGAGTTGCCAAAAATACAGTGCATTTGTTAGACCTTAGTATCATGTCTTAGGTTATAATTGTTGTGATTGTGTGATGACAGTCATATCTATTGTATTTTCTGCAGCAACAATTGATTATGATAAGAAGTAATCATGTGAAGTAACAGCTTGAATTCTTAGCAATGTATGCCATGTTCTAAGGTTCTTGTGATATTCATACTCTCTTTGCACTTAATTGGTTCTATTTAGTTAACTTGAGTAAACGCCATGCTAGGTTGCTCGATAGAATGCACGTAATGAGGTAAACGACATTGCACTTTACATATCTTAGAGAGAATCGATATAACACAACTATACATCATGGATATGTTATGAATATCTTCATTCTATTTGCTGGGGATTATAATTTGGTATTATAACGTTGACTGATGAATGTTTAGGTGTGGATTGCCTGCTCTAACTTGTTTCATATTTGATTTTAAAATCCATTCTTAATTTTGTTTACTGTTTTTATTAATTTTCTGTCTAGTTATCAATTCAAAACCAAATCAAATCTTTTTAAAGTGTGTGTGTGTGTCAAATTACAAATTAATAAACAATCTTCTGTGGAATTGACCCTTGCTTGCTTACTATACTATCAACATCTTTATGCATCTGCAAGGTTAAAGCTTAGAAACTTTAGTAATCTTTTAGGTTGTTAAAAGTGTCTATCAGAGGCCACAGCTTGCAAGCAGAGGTCGTCTGTGTCTTCCTCTAGCAAGCAAACCGCTGCTGGGTTCCCCTTGAAGGCTGAGTCAGTGAACGCGTCCACCTGCACACAGCCATTTCAGCTCTCAATTCATACACTACCTGCAAGCATCATATATACAGAAGAGTAGCTCAATGTATTGTTTGGGGGATGGGGTTAGTAAAGACTCTTAAGGAAGAGAAGTCAATTCACCAACCTCACCGCCCGGCTGCGGCTGCGGCTGGTCAACAAACATATCACATAATTTTCATGGTAACATTTTCTGAAGTCGTCGTCTCTCCCTCTCTTTTTTTAACTTATCTATTTATTTGTTTATTTTATACAAGATATATAAATAAAGAGGGAATCAAGAACCTTGTGGTGATTAAACTATTGAGCATGATTATGACATCAAATATGCCAACCAAAAAACCACATTTTTAGAGAGAGAGAGAGAGAGAGATGAAGAACTCGGGGTACAAATTATCGAAAAGAAAAATCAAGGCACACCAAACTAATTTGCTCAAATTTATTTAATTCAAATATAAATGGTCTCTTTCCCATCAAATTGAGTCATTTATTTCAAATATTTGTAGTTGCAGAATAAAATTAACTCCAACTTCAAGCTAAAACAGTTCCTTCCATCACAATAACAGCTTTTCCTCGCAGCAGTACCCTCTGATTTTGCTCATCTAGATGAATGTTTATTGCTCCCCCTCGAGGTGATGCCTGAAAGTAAACATCAACATATGAGGGGACTAAGATTCTGATAAGACCACAGAGAGAGAGAGAGAGAGAGAGAGAGAGAGTACCTGATAAGCAAAAACATCAGACTTTCCAAGTCTTTTGCACCAGTATGATGCTAGGGCACAATGTGCGCTCCCACAAACGGGATCCTGACATAAAAAATTAGCAGTATTCAGACTTATATATCAAATGGTTTAAATCCATGTTAGCTGGTTGAGTCCGATATATTCCAGTCCTTTAGTTCTAAATAACAAAACTGACAAATGATAACGCGGAAAAAGAAACAGGAAAAGGTCCCAAGGAGGTTATTCAAATGTTTTAAACCCACTTTAGCAGAAAAGAAGGAGAGGCTTATGAATGCAGATACATAATCTTCTCATCTAACATAGCAAAGCTGATAGAAATATGCAACAACATTTGGCACCAGGTATCAGGCACTTGAAAGAAACTTGCTGAGAGAACAAATGCAAGCTGTTACCTCATAAATCCCATAATTGGGGCAGAAGAATCTACTGTAACAATCATATCCAGATTCTGGAGGAGCAATTCCCGTTACAATCACTCCCCTGGACCCTGGACATTGTCGAATTGCATCAAACTGCGGCTGTAAATCTGTGACAGCTTCTGCTGATGGAAGCACCACCTTGAAAAATGAAACCAGTATCACTTAAGAGTACATGCTAGACTGCACAGGCAATCCAATAAAATAAAAAGTTGGCCGTTGTTTTATATGCTTCTATCAGTTGAAAGCATAATAGGGAATTGAAAATGTAGGTTTCTGGAAGGATTGTAATACTTACAAGTAAATCATCTGTGATAGTTGTCCTCCTTATTTCAACCATAGAAGCACCATTCAAGGCCTTGGAGATCACCGAAACATCACCGGAGTTGAATTCATTAGATGGGTCGGCAGGAAAATTCAGTTCAACAAAATAGGACTCTTGCGCTTCACCATTTTGAGTATTGGAACCGTGGGCTGTCTTAACATCTAGAACCTTTTTAGCTGTTAGGATTCCAGATAATGTGGCAAACTCAACAATGTCGGACTTTATCGAACCAGAGTTAAAGAGAATGTATGCAGCTGCTAATGTTGCATGACCACAAAGCTCAACCTGCAAAAAGGCAATCAAATTCTCAAGCTTGATTAAGAATGCATAGTCTACTTCATAAATCGGAAATCAAGACATTAGAAATACCAGTTCAGTAAAGTGTCACATTATCACATCAAAATTTAGAGAAACCGGAGTGAGGGCTCGTTTGGAGATGCTTTTCTAGAAAGCACTTCTGCTCATAAGGATTATTAGAAGCACATCCATTTTTTTTTTTAAACTAAAACCTCTTCCAAGTGTTTTTTGTTCAACCCATAAGCAATTTCAACTTTTTCCATCAAAAGTTGTTAGAAAGCGTTTTTAGGAATTCTAAAATCACTTTCAAACATGGCCCTAAAAGTGTTTTGATTTTGAAATAAATCCATATGTCAAAAAGGAACCATTTTTACTTCCTAATACAATCAAACTTTGGGGTAAATTTAAAATTTCAACCTTGTTAAGATGCCCATTTAAAAGTTAAACACTTGAAACCAAAGAAACTCAAGATCAATAATTTTGAAGTTTCTACTTCATACATTGGTTAAGATTTATGATTTAAGAATTTCTGAATATCAAATTTAGAGAAACTTGAGTTTAAAGGCCCGTTTGAAATGCTTATCTAGAAAACACTTCCACTCATACACTTGAGTTAGAAGCACGACCATGTTTTTAATAAAAATCTAAGTGCTTTTACAACCCAGAAGCACTTTTCCAACTGCTTTAACTACACAGTAGCACTTCTAAACTGAATTCTTGGCTGTTTTCGATACACTCAAATCTTTTCTTGGATTCCATATCGACCCAGATAAAAGTTAAACACTTGAAAACCAAGGAATGTATAAAGATTGATATGAATGAAAGCATTGAATTGAAGAGAGGTGAGCTCTCAGACCTCATTGGAAGGAGTGAACCATCTGAGACCGAACCGAGGAGCTGAGTCCGAGTCAGTGAGCCGAGTCAAGTAACATGTCTCGGAGAGATTGAACTCGGTGGCCACGGCCTGTAACCATTGGTCGTCTCTGTCCTCCTCTAACAAGCAAACCGCTGCTGGGTTCCCTTTAAAAGCCGAGTCTGTGAACGCGTCCACCTGCAACCAGCCAATTCAACACTCAATTCATACACACAGAAGAGAGAGAGAGAGAGAGAGAGAGAGTACCACAAAGTATTTCACAGCTTTCTTCGCCATGGAATTGGAATGGAAAATTGAAATGATTGTGGAGCAAAAAAGGGGAAATATATAGAACTCTTCGCGGGTGGGCAAAGAGTTTTAAAACAAAAGCGCTTTTTGTAAAAACACGTCACGAAGCACTTAACCATAGATATTTTTACGTATCCATAAGAGCAACTCCACCTTGTCCCCTTTCTGCCGGACAATCACTATTCAATCCACCCTTATGAACAGTGTATTTTTTTGACAATTGCTTTTTTTATCTCCACTCCTACAATTAAATTGCCCTGGCAATTGACAATTAAATATTAGTATTATTTATACTCATTAAATAATACATAATAATTTTTATTTGTAATTTCGGATTAGATTTTTAATCGTTCTCGTTGCGTCACGTGTCATTATCCGAAAAAATCAATAACAATAAAATATTTGTATTTTTAATTTATTTATAAAATAATTCAAAATATGGAATTGTGGTGTAAGGTAGATGAAATTGCCAAGATATTTATAGAAAAATAAAAAAAAAATTTACAATTTTTTTTAAAAAAAACTCCCGATTTTTACAGATTTTTTAAATTTTTTATTCCCTTAATTAATCTCTGCCATTGGATTTAACAAATTTGAATTTCAACGCTCCAGATTGTGCCACGTGTCACAACGGTAATTTTTCTGAATTTTAAAACATTTTTTTTAAATTTTTAAATGAATTAATGTCAACCGTTGATATGAGATCCAACGGTTGAGATTAAATCCTTTTTTTTAATTACCATTGAAGATCCAACGGCTCACATTAAAGAGCCGTTGAGATCTCACGGTCCAGGGGAAGCCACGTGGCTTCCCCCAACGGTCGGATTCGGAGTGGCCGACAGCAAGCCCCACCGTTGCAGACCTGTTGGCGACGCGCCTGACGCAAATTTTTTTAAACCGCGTGGCTGATGTGAGCCTGACGTCAGCCACGGACGTGGCTTGGGCTATCAATTTTCCAACGGGCTGGAGCTGGAGCCCCCCCCCCCTCCGCGGCAATATGCTAGGCTAGAGCTGCTCTAATAAAAATATGTATAACAAAAATATAAACAGATATCATTTTCCTACAAACGACATAAAAATAGAACTGTTCAAACACCAGTTTATACATATTACATTACTTCCAACAATGGTTTGATACGATGCAGACGTATCTCATCGTGTTTTAATGGAAGGCTCAATGCCGCGGTTTTCATAATCCAGCGCCAGATCAATTCTTGAAAATATATGAAAAGATAAATGATAAAATGCCTCCCCACAAACACCATGGAGACAACAATGACGGAGAGGATCTTGAACCTGCAGGATGAGAACATCTCCATCTCATCTTCGTCTCTGTTACAAAATCCCATGCGCTCCTGAAAAGAGAAGAATTTATACTCAATGACAATAAAGGTTACGATAAGTTACAATTTGATTTAGAAGATGAAAATGGACAACGGGATGCAAGATGCTGAAGAAGGTGCAATGACAAAGAAGTGTCTAGACGATAAAGGAACCAATAAGAGATAAACATAAAAAATTTACCTCATATGAACTCAACAAGTTCTGCAAAGCATGCAGATGCCTCTCTTGTTCGACAGCGATGGCCTACGCCATGCATTCAAGACGGCCATTTATCAGCATCAACAGGACTCTTCTTCTTTGCATTTGGGCTCTTCATGGAATCAATCATATAGCCTGTCAAAAATGAAATAGAAGGCTAGAGTCAGGGCATTGTACACTGAAACCTATCGACGCATGCAGATATACATACTGATGAATCAAAGGGCACATTATTTGTTATTAAATGGTATGACAAATATTCTGAACAAGTCAGGCCTTCATGTGGGTGCTAGGATAATTTTTTTAATTCAAATTCTACCAATACTTAATGGCATCTGCGTATTGGTTTGCAAGAAGTAAAGATTGAAACATGTTTTGATGAAGAGAGTGGGCGAAGGACATGTTTATCATGTCTGTTCCTAAATGTATCCCACTCTCGCACATTAGTCATGCAAAATGTGACAGCGGTACATCATCACCTGTACATTCAGCCGGCCCAATTTTGATATGAGACTTTTCAAAAAGCAGTAACCAAAAAATATCACTGTAAGAAGTAAATGTAGGTGTGTTCAAATAATCACAGAACTTTCAACAATATCTTCATATGGTAAATATAAAAGTACTTATGGGTCAGCAATGCATATAGAATAAGGTACACACATCAAACAGCTATATTAAGAAGAGGAATTCTTTCAGCTATCTGAGTACCCCAAGGTGGCGGAGCAAGCAAGCCTCCTGGTTTCTTCTGCATTGGGCAGAGGAACAAGTTTCAGCAAAATCCGATCATTTACCCATCTTGAGACCGATGGGTTGCTAACCTGCAAAAGCAAAGAATAGTCATAACATGAATCGAATCCAGAGAATAATTTATCATGCTTGCAGAAGAATTAATCGCTCTTCAAGCTTATACTTTTTACAAAAGTACTAAAGCAAAATAGGTGTGTTGGCTAACCAATACACACTACATTCCTCTAGCTTCACAAAACAGTATTCGTTCTTATGTAATTAAAAGTAATATTTGGTTATTAAATTAGCAAAACTTATTAACAACGTATGCTGGTAGTGGTAATTTGCATTTTGAAGACCCACGATAGTGACCATATATACAGTAGTAAAAATGAGTATTGCTACCCCTCAAAATGATAAAGATATCAATTATGTTCATTAGTTCTAGCTTCCATAAAATCCATAAATGACTATAGTTCACAAATCACACATTTGCAATTTGTTCTATAATTTACCAAATCACACATTCGCAGTTTGTTCCATGCTGAGGAAAACAACAACACTGTGAATGGTGATATAAATTGACTCCAAACAAGTGATAACGAAACCATAAACTCCGTTTGCAATCAATTTAAATTATACAACAATCATACGTCTGTGTAAATCAATAAACTTCATAAACTTCGTCACAAATAGTACCGTTCAGCCATGCTCTCAAGAAGCTCAATCTTCTTCTCAATCGACATTCACAGGATTTGACACTCTCTCCTGTCCAAAACACCACTTAAAATCCAGCATTCCAACATTAACAGGGGCATCAAATTAATTTACAAAAACTAATCAAAAGACTAAACAGTAAACTCGAAAGAAGATATCAATCCATCTTTCCGGGTAATCAAATTTATAAAAACCCAGAAATTTAATCAAATCATCAAACCCCAAATCCCCAAACGGTATTTCCACTCGCCCGAATCACCAAAACGGCCAAAGTCTGCAACTTTACAGACTCTATAGCTAGAAATCGATTCCATACAATAGAAGATAGAGGGGAGAATTGCCAATTCGAGGCTCGAGGATAGGAGAGTTGAGGAAAAGCCGTCTTCTCTGTTGAGAACATCGGGAGTCGCCATGATTGATTGGAAGCAAATCCGATCGAAAGCCTGCGGCTTTGAATCTTCTTCTTCTTCTGAGATTCTAGGTTTTTCTGCGGCGATAGGTACGAGGAACAGATGAGAGAGATGAAGGCCGACGAAACTTTCCTTTTCAAAGGCGCTGAGAAATAGAGGGGAGGCAACCAAACACGGCCTTAGAAATACGGGAAGAGAGGGAGAACTGACACTGAATATCACTTTTGCTTTGTGGAGATGCCGCACGGGAAATCAATTTTACTCGGCACTCTTGTTAAATTGATAAATTGTCACTGTGACCACGTGGCGCGTAAAGGGGTTGTGCCGAATTAAGCTGGGTGGTGTGTTTAAGTAATCATGCTGCGGAAGAAAATTACATCTTTAGTCTCGAGGTATAAATGGTTCATTTTTCTAATCCACGAAAAATTTTTGGGTCAAACCATCAGCACTTGGCATGTCAACCTTTTAATATCAACACATTACTACTGACATGTTGTTTATATTAATTGATATTTTGATTACATGGTTGTTGATATTTTGTTTATATGCTTGTTAGTTAAAGTTTGGATAGAAAATAATTAACTACGTAACATTATTTCATTGAAGAGAAAATTGGTCAACCAACAGCAAGATGGTTGGCGATCTTATTAAAGTTTCTCCTCAATCAACATTATAACACAAAAATTTCTACAAATGTGGCACCAAGCAATCAGAACATTTTATAACATTAATTATGTTTGTTATCTCGGCCTTTTAATTTGGGCATTGAGCTAAGCTTCATTGTATTCTTTACGTAGTATTTTCTCTTGAACTAGCCTTTTAATGGAATTATTCAATTTGGTCACAACTACTAGCTCTTACTGTTAGTACTATTTTCTAATGAATATTTATTGTTTTAAATGTTGAAAGATGACGGGGTAGCCACATAGAGCGAGGCATCTAAAGCCTCAAATCATTGTTTCTTAACACTTTGCATGGTGCCCCTAATGCACGGTGAGGATTAAGTCGCTGGTTGTGCGGACGGAGATCCTCCTACCCATTCTCTTGTAATCTTCATCTTGATCTCAGAGAGAGAGAGAGAGTTTACAAAGGTTTTTAGCATATGCTAATCTTCAGTTCTTCAACCCGATTCGCAGTGTGAGACTGAGAGGTTTGCTGGTGGCAGGATGGTTGACATGGGTGTAAGCTTCATACGCTAGTTGTTTTTTTCTTTTAAGTATTTATTTTGAAAATTATGATTGTCACTCTCAAAATCTAATTATGCACACCATTAGAGTTTAGTACCAATAATAGTTTATTTATTTTCTTATTTTCAAGGAAAATGTTTTGAACTATATTTGGTAGACACATGATGTAATTGGTTGATACTTGAGAGTTTTTATTTTTAGATGATTTAAAAAAACATTCAACCATCAACCACCACATCCACGCGTGATCTACAAAGTTAATAGACTTTTAAGTACTCTGTTGCTCGAGGAAATTTGGAAAAATAGTCAGAAATTTAGATCATGTATAAATTTTAACCAACCATTATAAGTTTTAAAATTCTAACCAAACTGTTGTAGAAAAATACTACAATGTCCTTTCTTAACTAAAACTAGTACAAAACTTGACGTGTGGATGACTCGAAGCCTCGTTTGATGCGCCATATAGCCACCTTTGGATTATTATTTGGATAGTACTAATAATCCGGGTCTCGAAAATCAGGCTGATGCGCTTAATGCTAAATAGTCGTCTACGACTATTTAAAAGTAGACCCACCATTTATTACTCCCCTCACACCGACTAATTGCTCTTGACCAAAAACCTCCGTATAATTAGTGAGTTCGTCCCTCTCACTCTCTTGGTCTAAGCTTGAAGGAAAATATTTGAACTACAAGTTCATTTGAGTAACACTTAGAAGCATGCTATTAACAAATTAAGGTTCTTAGTTAGCATATTAGTACTCAAAAACAAAACTTTACTCATGACTTTTTGAAGCCTAAATGTTGTGAACCAAGATGCAACTCAAAATCATATTAGTAAGTTTAGCAGCATCTTATACCTTTGCTTAGAATCTTTTTGCATGAGCAAAGGCTAAATACCCAGAGAGATCTTCAATCTCATCTTGGATGAACACCTTTGCTTGGAGGAGTTGTGGTTGCATCTTGAATCAAATTGAAGGTTACCTACGTGCTTAGTCTCTCACGAGATCAAACTTTTAAGTAGTTCTTACATTTGATGAGGATTTGAGTGAGTTTGTATAAAGAACAAATTGTGTTCTTCACACACACCTAGCCCCGCCCAACCCGAGTATAAATGATGGAAATATTGGTACGACCTGCTGCGAAACGGCAGGCTAATTTAGTCGATCTTTGTCCGATGACTGATTGTCCTATCCGGCGGGAAATGGTCGATCCAGGTCACGACTGCCAAAGGTAGGTTTCTTGATTGAGATTTTTAAAATCTCATACTCTATTTGCTCATAGTTATCGAAGCGTAACAATACCATAAGAATACAAACTTCTCTAATTAATTAAGGGTAGCAAAAAGGCGATTCTTTCCAAACTTCAAAAGTTTTAACTTGTGACGTTGTGAGGGGATAGAGTAGGATGAAACGGACTTCGACTCATTTGTCTCGATTGCAACATATTTTTATTTGTTAGGTTGGGTTTCTGTTTTTAAATTTTATTTGGGCCAATAATTTGCAAACAAGATGAGAATTTAATGTTAGTTTGTGCTAGTTGCTGATTTGGTTGCAGTTGCTTCAATCACTAGGCATTCTCATCACTATTTTTTTCCCCTGATTTTTGTTCTTGGATTCTGGATGATGTTCCTTGGTTCTTTTTATTATTGGGTTTATGTTTTTCTGTTGGGCAGGACAGTAGGCAGGGCCAAGACGCGAGGGAATTGTTCATAAGGGAAAGTCAGCGCTTTGTCCCAATTTTAAAACTTCTTGTGTGTTTTTACAGAGAATTCGAAATGAGTCTTTTTTTTTTCTTTCTTTTTTTCTGGGTTTGATTTGCAGCGGAATCGGGAGCTGTGCAGGGGAAGGGGAAGGGAGATGGAGGAGGTAGGACGGTTCCTATGCAAGTGGGGGTATGACGAGGGGTTTGGTGGTGGTGGGTGGTGGTGGGTGGTGGTGGAGGTTTATTTGGGTTTTGCCTGTGGTGGCGTTGATGGTGATATTGGGTTTGGGTCGAGAGAGGTAAAAGAGAAACAATTATTTTTTTTTTTCCAAACGAAGACGGACAAAATTTAAGTCATGCTTTGTTATCAAAATAATAATTTAGTGCCTGGGGTGTGATTTTTCTTAAAATTAAATCCAACTAGAAATAGGAAAAAATTATAAAAACCGACAAAAATTAATAGAAAAAAATGTGTGGCATCAAAGGAGTGGTTGACAGTTAGGCCCACTCTCCCGTGTCTCGTTTTTGTGCAGCCACATGTCCTTCTTGTAACATTTTACTTAATTTTTGATGATTTTTGTTGAAAATTAATAAAAATTCATAATAAATAATGTTCAAGTGTGAAAAATATAAAGAAAATATATAAACGTTTATAATGACAAGGTCTACAACATTCGTGAAGGGGTCAACTTCGAAATTTGATATCATAATCCATAAACACTAGAATTATAGTGAACCGTCGATTGTGGTTTATGTATACGCTCCATTATTGTCACCAAATTTCTTTTTTTCGAAGTTTCTTTTTTTGAAAACATGATCTTTTAGTGGATGCAAAAAGATGAACAGTTCAGATCGTTGATATCACATTTTGATATTTACGGTTAACTCAAAAATGAGTCGATGTTATATAGTTTCTTGAAACTTTATAAACTTCGAGCTATATTTTCACTAACCCTAAAATTATGCACGTGGTATCAACGATCCGAACCGTTCATATTTTTGCTTCCACTAAAAGATCATGTTTTCAAAAAAAAAAAGTTGAAAAAAAAAAAAGAAATCCGGTGAGAATAATGGAGCGTAAACGTAAATCACAATTGACGGTTCACTATAATTTTAGTGTTCATGCATTACAGGGTCGAATTTTGGAGTTGACCCTTTCACGTATGTTGTAGAGCTTGTCATTACAAGCGTTTTTATATTTTTTTAAATATTTTTTACACTTGTAAATTAATTATTATGAATTTTGATTAATTTTGAACTCCTTCCAACAACACTATTCACAAGGGTTTGGAGGGCATTAAAAATCCAAACGATGATGTAACCATCATAAAAACGTAGAGTTTGTCACTGCGAGCATTTGTATATTTTTTTTTTACATTTTTCACATTTGTAAATTAATTATTATGAATTTTTTTATATTTAGCAAATTTTGTACGAAAAATCAAATTACATTAAAAAAATTCATAATAATTAATTACAAGTTTGAAAAATGTGAAAAAATATGCAAACACTTGTGATTGCATCCTCTACACTTTGACGATGGTTACATCAACATTTGAATTTTTAAAATCATACAAACCATCATGAATAGAGTTTTTTATAAGAGTTAAAAATTAATAATAATTAATTTACAAGTGCGAAAAATATTTTGTCGATTGGTATGCGACCAAGAACGCGATATCTTCGACATGGTATGTTCGATATACCAAATCGATGACATCAACATGGTAATTGGGTAAGGAGGTGCAATTAAGCACAAATTATGAAACATGTGCAAGTGTATCATGTAACATGACAAACACCAAGTACCCATTGTATTGTTTGTGAACTTCTCCTCTTTGATTTCAACTCGTAATTGAGTTGTTATGCTCATGTTTCGACGAGCACAATTCAAGAAGTCAGTGGAAACTTTTAGAATATTTTTTCTATTTTTTTATGATTTTATACGAATTTTACACCTTATATATTATTTTAGAAACTATATAACATCAACTCATATTTCAACTAATTGTAAATATCGGAACATGATATCAACAATCCGGACCGTTCATCTTTCTGCATTCACTAAAAGATCATGTTTTCAAAAAAAAAAATCTGAAAAAAAAAAAAAAATTTGGTGAGAATAATGGAACGTAAAAGTAAATTACAATCGACGGTTAAAATATAAAGTTAAGGTTCATGGATTATGGTGTCGAATTTTGAAGTTGACCCTTTCACGAAAGTTGTAGATCTTCTCAATGCGAGTGTTTGTATATTTTTTTTACATTTTTCACACTTATACATTAATTATACTGAATTTTGAACTCCTTCCAACAACACTATTCATGAGGGTTTGAAGGGCGTTAAAAATCCAAAAGATGATGTAACCATCGAAAAAACATAGAGCTTGTCATTACGAGCGTTTATATATTTTTTTTTACATTTTTCACATTTGTAAATTAATTATTATGTATTTTTTAATGTTTAGTGAATTTTGTAGGAAAAATCAAATCACATTAAAAAATTCATAATAATTAATGTATCAGTGTGAAAAATGTAAAGAAAATATACAAACAATAGATGTTTGGTCTATTGTTCATGGCAGAATATCTCTGCATGAGCTCGTGTGTTTGCAGAATATCCAGAATATCCATGTTGTTTGTTTGTTTATATGTGATTTTATGATATACCTGCTTTTACTGATACCATGGAACCTTGTGTTATTCTTGGATTTCACGTTTTGATTTCCAAGTGTTGATTTCTATTTAAAGATTTTATATTGGCGATTAAAGTTATATACCTGCTTTTTTTGGACCTATAATAATTTTTTTATTAATATTAAAAACTAAATCAAAAGAAAAATAGATGAAAAATAAAAAAGAATGACACGTGGTAGCACCAGAAAGAGACACATGTTGTGAGATTGACTGCAGACACTCAGATCTTGCCATGTGTGATTTCACTCTTATTTTTAAATGTAAAAAAAACCAAAAAAGAAAAAGAAAAAATAGAAAACCAAAAACCAAAAAAGATGGTCTTTAATCTCTGTCCCCTCTGTTTCTTCTCTTCTCTCTGCACGCAGCATATCCCTTTTTTTTTTTTTTCTCAACTTTCTATACGCAGCACAACTTTGCTCCCTTCCCTCCCCTCTTATCTTCTTTCTCTCTAAGCACAACAAATTTCAAAATTCGTCTTCCCTACCTCACCATCTCCATCCCCTCCATCCCTCAACCACTAAACCACCCAACCATCCCACTATCTCCATCCCCAAATTCCGATCTAGCCACCAAGATCCTTTCGATTCCGTCCAATTTCATGGCTCATCGCTCCCCTTTAGCAAGGGCTGTTGCGGCGACCACGAGGACTCAATGAGGGCATGGTCTTTTGGACCATTGACTACACCGAGCCCACCACCGACACCTAAAATAACCCATGATTCAGCCTGAGGAGGATGAGCTGCGCCTGGCGACGACATGGTCGGCGAGCAGCTTTGACTAGTGGAGGTGTGGGCGCATCGTTTTACCATAAACACAGCCGCACTCTAGTCAGTCCCATTTATCACATCCTTAACTTCTCTCTCACTCCCACTCTCACTCACATTTGTTCCTACTCAAACCCTAAACACAGCCGCACATCTCTTCCCATTCCACTTTCCCTCTCTCTTCTTCTTCTTCCTCAACTATCTCTCTATCTGCCTTCATCTTCCTTACCCGTTTATCTCTGCCTTGTGGTGACGGTAAACAAATCTGCGGTTCAGTCAGAGATCTGAGTTAGATTAGTCAAGATAGCATAATGGCCACCACCACAGAAATAATAGAGGATGAAGACGATGACGACGATCAATGGCCTGTCACAAATATTTGGGACTTAGTGGTATCGGTAAAAGAATTACGGAGGTAAAGACTGTTATGTTTCTTCAAATTATGCCCTCTTTTTTTTTCTTTTCTTGTGATTTATGAGCTTGGTTTGTTTTGCAATTTGATGAGTAATTTGCGAGTCAGTTAGAGATCTAATTGGAAAGTGTTTAGAGCATAATCTTATTATGAATTATGTCCCAAAGATATTGAGACAAGAAATAGGTTTTCATCTTCATACTTTAAAAATTGTAGTTTTTGACGGCAAAGATTGGAGGTAGCACGGTGGGGACGATATATATGAACCACTGTTAGTCTCGGTGAAGGGGTTGGGCGGTTTTTGGTCTTAATAGTTCTTTCAATAGTTTTATATTGCAATAGATAACCTAATCTCTTGGTTTTCTTGTTGTAGGTGTTTTCTTGTTGTAGGTGCGCACGAAACTCTGAATTTCGCGTATGCGTGGAGAAATAGAATTTTGGCGTTTCAGGATTCAAGGACGACAGATGCGTACAGCGATATTTTATCAAATAACTATAACAAATTACGTAAGCTTCAGGGGTTGAAAATGTTTACCTGGAGATGATGAATGCTGCAAACAATTGATCCACAGGCAGAGGTATCGCAGCAGCTCCGTTGGCTATTGGTGGTTTTCCAGTAGAAGCAGCCAACCGCAGGTACTGCAAACTTGTGTTTATCATATAAACTTTATAAATGTATTCATTCTTTTGCTATCATGCTAGTCCTTGACGTTAATCTTCTAAATGTGTTTCCTCTGTTTATTTTCAATTACAGGGAGGCCTATGGGACGAGGGACGGGGGCGTTGTTGTGGAGGTGGCCGTGGCTGTTAATTTTGGTGATTTTGGAGACGTTGAATGAGTTGCGGTACTCTACTGTAATTTGTTGTCTAATTGCGGTACTCTACTCTCGGGATTCCCACATTCTCTCTCTCCTAATTCCAAAACTCGATTCCAATATTTATCTAATTTCGGTGCAATTACTTTGTTTTAACAGATCGCAGGAGTTTGTTGGCTATTGGTGATGTTGCAGTCGAAGTCAGTATTGGGTGGCTTGCAGATATGGCTTACCAGTATCATACACCAACATTGACTGGTTGTTTACTCATCGGCTGGGATAATACAACCTTGGACCCGCAAACGCCAGTCATGTACTCAGTAGCATGCTCTAAGATTTCTATGTTTTAGAGTAATCCTGTTATAGCAGGCTCAGTGACTGACTAGTAAGTATTGAATAGTTTTTTTTTTTTTTAAATTAATATTTTTCTAAAAAATTAAGTGACTAATATACATTGTTTTGTTTTTGGTATATCAGTATGAATGAATTTTATCTAACTTTTTGTTTTTGTTTTTTTGGACAATATTTAACTTATTACTTTTTTTATTTTAAAAGAAAAAAAAATCACTTTAAATTTTTTCAATGCAGGTTATATTCCAGCAAGAGACATTTCAATGAGCAATATGTACACGTGCTTCTTCCTGTAGAAGCAGCCAACCGCAGGTACTGCAAACTTGTGCTTATCATATAAATTTTATAGATGTCTTCATTCTTCTGCTATCACGCTAGTCCTTGACACTAATCTTCTAAATGTGTTTCCTCTGTTTATTTTCAATTACAGGGAGGCGTATGGGACGAGGGACGGGGACGCGGTTGCGGAGGTGGCCGTGGCTGTTAATTTTGGTGATTTTGGAGGCGTTAAATGAGTTGCGGTACTCTACTGTAATTTGTTGTCTATGCCCAGTGAATTTTTAAGTTCTTTTAAGAAGTTAGTCAAATATGTTTTTGACATCTCATATCTAGTTCTTCATTTTCAATTTGGGTGCGTGTGAAGTTGATGGTTGTTTACTGAGATTTCATGGTATACGAATATAAGATGTTGGTTTTGGCTGCTGTTTTTGCTTGGGTTCAAATTCGTAACGGATCCTTATAACCTAAAAAATACCCGGAAGTTTGTTATAATCTCGGATGCATGACTAAATACTTTTTAACTATTTAAGTTACAAGTTCGTAGCAAAATTGCAGTATATTGAGTTAGCATATTCCAACAATTTTAGTACTAGAGCACACTGCTCTGGTACTTTGTTCACCATCACTTCAGAACTTTGAAGCCATTCAAAGAAAGCAGTTAAGTT